>SEYY01003574.1:22500-30000 GCA_009176605.1 Armadillidium nasatum
TTCTACAGAATCTTCTCCAAGCATTTCTTTCCTCAAACATTCGATTCTCATCCATTACATCTAGTGTCTTGCTCCATCTTTGTATGGTTTCTGCCACCTCCTCCATACATATCTTTCTCGGTCTTCCAATCGGTCTCCTTCTCTCTGGTCTCCCCTCCAACATTTTTTCTTTCAGTCTCTCTCCCTCCTCCATTCTATTCACGGTTCCAAACCACCTCAACTGGTTTCTTTCCACACACTCCAAAAATTGCCTCCACTCAAAGTTCCTCCTTTTCAAGCTCACGTCTCTTCCTTTCTCTCATCGATAATTTCCTGATGACTTTGAGTACTCTCATTTTCACAGTTTCTGTTTTGCTCTTACGAACTGTACTCATTCTCCAACATTTAGAATCGTACTACAAAATTGGTCTATGTATTTTGAATATTAACACTTTCCATTCTGTTGGTATTCCTCTCTCTCCTTTAGTAGCGAATATACCACTCCTACATTCTTTAAGTATCTTTCTATTCTCACCTGCAACTCGTTTTCCAGTTTTCCTTTTTCGTCGAACACCAAGCCCAAGCATTTAAACTTATTCCCTTGCTTAAATCTACTCTCCTCAATATTCTCAACCATCTCTTCGCTTTGCCTTTCTATTTTCTCTCTTGTTTATCAATATGTCCATTAAGTTTAGTACATCATTCCACCTATCCACAGCTTCATGCAGATCCTCAACTCTTAGTGTTATTACTGCCTCATCATCGGCATATGCTAGCGTGTGTTCTCTATTCTCCATTATGTATATCCTTTTAAGATAGCTGTGCAGTTACAGTGCGAAGAGCAATGGTGATAGTGCACTGCCCTGCCTCACCACGGTTTTCACTCCAAGCAATCTCTCCTTTCCTCCTTCTCCTCCTCCTCTGACTGGTGAGAATTTCTAATTTATACTTATATATACATGCATACATACATACATACATAATATATATATATATATATATATATATATATATATATATATATATATATATATATATATATATATATATATATATATGTGTGTGTGTGTGTGTGTGTGTTTGTGTGTGTGTGTGCGGCGCGCGTGCGTGTGTTTGCGTACTTATATGAGAGCTTTTCTAAATATTCCCATTGTGATGAATTTTTTTCCTTTTTTTTTTTGTATTTATAATTTAACTTCTTGAATTTTTAATACAACAATTAACTTAGCAAAAACGTCTCTAAATAAGGTAAGGTATTATGGGTGTATCTTCTTATAAAACGACATATGGATAAAAATATATTTTCAATGGTTGAAATTAATTAATTTGTGAATTTTAAATTTGGCATCGTTGATCAGCCTACCTTCTATGTATTTTATGCACATTTTAAATTTGGCAACATTTTGTTGCCTTCTTTTAAGCAGAATCTCCTTCTCCTTCTCTTTCAGAGGAGGCCTATTTCATTTATATTTTCTTTTATATTCGCTTGTGTTTATTAAGCAAGTTTTAACGTTAGTCAAAATTTTTCAAACCAACCCTTTAATTTTGAGATAAATTCGAACAATTTTTTTCAGTTTTAATCAATTATAAGCAATATTACTTCATGTACAGTCGTCCACAGAAGTTCGTTCCTGTTAAGCTGGAAATAAATATTTATATAAAATGGGGATCATTTCAGGTTCAGCCAATCACAGTTCAATTAAGCCCCGCTCAATGTTTTTATTTTCTTTTTATTCAAAATAGAGGTTTTATGAAATGATTTCCATTTTATATAAATATTTATTTGTAGCCTAATAGGAACGAACTTCTGTTGACGACTGTACATATGTAATCGAATTCTTGTGTTAAAATATATAAGACATTAGAAAATAGAAAATAGTCTCTATTTCTCCTGAAACATTAAAATTTTATTTTAAAAAGCGAGTTGTAGAATTACTAAAAATAATGTTAAAAAAAAAATCATTTTTTATTTTGGTATCAAACTTTTAAGAAATATAAATGATGAATCACATTTATAGTGAAACAATACTTAAAACAAGTTGTTTTAAAATCTGATTAAAAATGAGCAATGCTGATGAAAATGTGAAAAGCCAAAGGTTAATTTACAGAATGCAAAAAGAAGAAGAACAACAACAAAAAAAAAAAAAACATCAGTTTTTCTGTATTTGACTTTCATCAAGGATAATGGGTTTACCTTTTTATAAATTTAATTAATTGTTTTATTAATGTTTAAAGCTGATAAATTATAAATTGTAATTAAAAAAAAAATTTCATCACAATGTGAATGTTTAGAAAGCTCTCATATAAGTTCACAAATGCACACACACACACACACACACACACACACACATATATATATATATATATATATATATATATATATATATATATATATATATATATATATATATATATATATATATATATATATATATATATATATATATATATATATATATATATATATATATATATATATATATATATATATATATATATATATATATATATATATATATATATATATATATATATATATATATATATATATATATATATATATATATATATATATATATATATATATATATATATATATATATATATATATATATATATATATATATATATATATATATATATATATATATATATATATATATATATATATATATATATATATATATATATATATAGACTTTCACCAGGGATAATGCGTTTACCTCTTTATTACTAGACAATTTTCTTATGTTTTGCAATCATTTTTAAGGTTTTGCATAATTGATTCCTATTTGTTCGACTTTGTTTTCCATCCATTTCCCACTGAATATTTTTCTTCTTATAATAAATATGAGCATTTATAAATATGAGCTCATAATAAATATGGAGCATTGGTTCATGTTTTATATGCATTGCTTTCACTCTCTCTTTCTCTCTATTCATATATATTTCTATATTTCTATATATATATATATATATATATATATATATATATATATATATATATATATATATATATATATATATATATATATATATATATATACAGATAGAGATTTAGTGAGGTTCATTATTATTGCAAGTTTCTATTAGACTATTTTCCTTTACTCTTATTAAAATAAAATTTAAATTTGCAAAACGTATTCAAGCAACAGATTTTTTTTCCTTTTCTTTTTTAAATACAAAAAAAAAAAAAAAAAAAAAAAAAAAAAAAAAAAAAAAAAAAGTCGCAGCTTTTTTTTTTTGCCTCAAGATATTATTATGAATTTAAACCTAGCAAAATTGCTAGAAATAAATGCATTTTATGAACAAAAATACAATTTTAAATTATTTTTAAATTTGGGATTTATTCACTTGCATTTTTTCTTTCTTTTTATTTAAATTTCACGTATTTTATTTCTTTTTCTTTATCATTTTTCTCAATTTCTTTTTCTTCTTCATCTTTTTTTCACATCTTTTTCTTCTTTATCTTTTTCACATCATTTTTTTCTTTATCTTTTTTCACATCCTTTTCTTCTTTTTCTTTTTTCTAGATTTCTTTTTCTTCTTTATCTTTTTTTGCATCTTTTCTTCTCTATCTTTTTCCCATCTTTTTCCTATTTATCCCTTTTTCATATCTCTTTCTTCTTAATCTTTATTACATATTTTTCTTTTTTATCTTTTTTCCCATCCTTTTCTTCTTTATCTTTTTTCGCATCTTTTTCTTTTTTATCGTTTTACACATCTTTTTTTCTTAATCTTTTTCACAATTTCTTTTTCTTCTTTATCTTTTTTTCACATCTTTTACTTCTTTATGTTTTTCCGCAATTTTCTTTTCTTTTACAACTTTTATTATGTCATTTCTTTTTTCCTTATTATATTTGTTTCTTTCTCTCTTTCTTTATTCTTTTCTTTTCAATTTCTCTTTTCTTATTATTTTTCTTTCATCCGATCTTTCTCTCTTTCTTTATTACTTTCTTTGTTATTTCTTCTTATCTATCATTTTTCTTTCCATCTTCCGTTCTTTTCTTCTTCCTTTCTTTTTTTCTTTCTATCTTTCTGTCAATGTTACTTTTTTCCTTTTTCTTTTTTTTTGTTTTTTTATCATTGCTTGCTTCTTTCTTCTTCCTCAACCTCGTTTCTTTTTTCTTGTTCTTGTTCTTGTTCATCTTTTTCTTCTACTCTTTATGTTCTTTTTCTAGTAATACTTCACTGCAAAAAAAAAGAAAAAAAAAGGTCTAATTCCTTTCTATATAGAGCGGCATAAACGCGTTTTTTGAGGTCTATTATAGAAAAGGAATTAGACCAGGTTTTTTTCCCCTATATAAATATGGAGGCACCAAATGTTTTTCTATTTTTTTTCGAATAAAAGTAAAAATTTAATTACACACATGGCAACGCTGCACCATGTGTACCAAATATCACGTGGCTATCCTTTCATTATTTCGTATTGCCCCGCTATCTATTGCTAAGAAATTTATACACTAACATCTGACGTCATAAGTCATCTGAAATTGAGCCTTGCTGAAGAATATTCGAACCATCGTCATTTAAATTGATAATTTGAGAAATTCAGAGTCCAGAACCATATCGATCTCGCCACAGAGTAGAACGACTGTTAGTCTTAAAAAAATTTCTTTTATATACATAAATAAATTGATTTTTCAATTGCTTAAATTATATATATATATATATATATATATATATATATATATATATATATATATATATATATATATATATATATATATATATATATATATATATATTAAGAGAGACACCTAAACTATATTTGGTATTTCTGAAAGTACGATTAGTTTCATATAAAAATGTTGGTTTTGCTAAAGTACTGAAGGTCTTTCACTCATCACCACCACCACTCACCGGTCGAGGATTACGTGTGCCGGAACTCCTTGAAGACAAATGTTCTTGTGCTATGCATTTACCAATTTAATAATAATAATATTTATATTATAATAATAATAAAAATTATAAAGATAATTATAATAATAATAATAATAATAATAATAATAATATATAATAATAATAATAATAATAATAATTTTAATAATAATAATAATATTAATAATTATAATAATAATAATAATAATAATAATAATAATAATAATAATAATAATAATAATAATAATAATAATAATAATAATAATAAAATATAATAATAATAATAATATAAAATAATAATAATAATAATAATAATAATAATAATAATAATAATAATAATAATAATAATAATAATAATAATAATAATAATAATAATAATAATAATTATAATAATAATAATAATAGGCCTATATATCGATGAAAACTAAAATAGATATTTGTCAAATTTCGAAACAATTTTTTTTTTACATACAGCCAAATTGTCGACACGTTTAAATTTAAGAGAAAAATGACCGTCAGATTTTTTTCAAAAGAGTAAACCATTTAACCTGTCGACTATTTTCCCTGTCGATGCTTTGGGAATAGGCTTTATTTTCCTACTTCTTTTGACTTGCACACTTTCAAACATAGTATATTGGGACATGTCGGCCTTTAACTGAACTTTGATTTTGGAATTCCTCCAACTCTAGCTTAAATTAGTAGATCTCTGATCTTTGTCCATGAGCCAGAAGATATATATATATATATATATATATATATATATATATATATATATATATATATATATATATATATATATATATATATATATATATATATATATATATATATATATTATATGTGTGTGTTTTGTTTGTGTGCGAGCGATTGAGAGTGTTCATGTGTGTGTGTTCAAAGAAAAGAGAGATTTTAAAATCGAAACGTTGCCGCTCAACAAAAACCTTGAAAAGCATTTGAGCGTCATGCAATGCCGAGAAAACATTTTGATAGAACGGCATTAGAAAGACAATGGACGAAAACCATAAACACCGCTCTAATTCCTCTTTAATTCCGCTCTAGTGTCTTCCAAATTCTGAATAGCCTTTATAATTCCGCTCTAAGAAATAGAGAAATATGAGAAATTAGACTAAGCCTTTCTATTTCCTTTCTATAGAAAGGAATTAGACCTGTATTTATTTACAATGTTGTTACAATTGTTCGTCTTGTTATTCTTCTTTTTTTTCCTTTCTTTTGTCTTTTATTTCCTTTCTTGTGGATTCTTCCTATCATTTTGCTTTCTTTATTTATTTCTTTTTCACTCTCTTTCTTTGCTTCTTTTTTTTTTTTTTTTTTTTTTTTTTTTTTTTTTTTTTTTTTTTTTTTTTTTTTTTTTTTTTTTTTTTTTTTTTTTTTTTTTTTTTTTTTTTTTTTTTTTTTTTTTTTTTTTTTTTTTTTTTTTTTTTTTTTTTTTTTTTTTTTTTTTTTTTTTTATTTTAATTTTTAAATTTATTTCCTTTTCTATTATTATTTTATTATTTATTATTATTATTATTATTATTATTATTATTATTATTATTATTATTATTATTTATTATTATTTATTATTATTTTTATTATTATTTATTATTATTATTATTATTATTATCATTTATTTTATATTTATTATTATAATTTATATTTTGTTATTATATTATTATATTATTATTTTATTATTATTATTATTATTATTATTATTATTATTATTATATATTATTATTATTATTATTATTATTATATTATTATTATTATTATTATTATTATTATTATTATTACTTCAAAATCTTTAAAGTATTTAAAAATTAATTCTCAGCAAATTGGAAAAATGAATCACACCATTTTAACTTTGGGTTGATGGAGGAAGACGATGAGGGAAAGGAGTTGGGGGATATGAAAATGAAAAATTCATTTCTGAATTAATTAATTACCAAAAAAAAAAAAAAAAAAAAAAAAAAAAAAAAAAAAAAAAAATTCGTTTTTTTTTTTTTTTTTTTTTTTTTTTTTTTTTTTTAAAGATAAAAATTTTTTTATAGCATTTAAATATTTGGAGTTTTTTTTTTTTTTTTTTTTTTTTTTTATCTAAAAAAAATTTTTTTAATGCTGTTTGGAAGAGTGCTATTTATATATTAACACTTCATATGGTTTTTAAACTTATTAAAATCATATTATATGTTGCTCACACACACAGACACACACACGCTCACACGTATATATATATATATATATATATATATATATATATATATATATATATATATATATATATATATATATATATATATATATATATATATATATATATATATATATATATATATATATATATATATATATATATATATATATATATATAACTTCCAAAAATTTAAAAATATATCGAAAAGTTGGAAACATTTTTTACAATTATTTCAGATTTTTCTTTTTATTTAACTCCGAGCATAAATCACAAAAAAAAAAAAAAAAAAAGAAAAAGAAAAAGAAAAAAGAAATGGAAAAAAAACTTTCCACCTTTGACTCTTTTTTAATTTCGGAAATTATCACAAAATGATTTATGGCCAAGATTAAATTGCAAAAGATAAAAAAAAATTGTTAAAACAAAATCGATTTCCAATATTGATCTGAAGT
>SEYY01003574.1:40000-42500 GCA_009176605.1 Armadillidium nasatum
ACCTTTCATATCTGAACAAAGATATGTTGGATTTTAAACATCCTGTATTTTATAACTTACAAGTAATTATTAATTATAATTGCTATGAATGTCAAGAGCTGTCAAAAGATTCTCTCAATTAAAATATTCTGTTTTTAGATGTAGATGTGAATTTAAAAATAAAAAGTGACTGGGATTTTTATTTTCAATGTTTTTCTTTCTTTTTTTTTTTTTTTTTTTTTTTTTTTTTTTTTTTTTTTTTTTATGCTGTCACACACTGGCAACCCGTTAACAAGAAAAGGTCAGGATTTTGTGAATAACTATGCATATTTTAATGCAAATATATTTGACTTAAAACTATTTCTTCTTTGTGTATGGACATCACATGGTCC
Source organism: Armadillidium nasatum (assembly GCA_009176605.1). Classification (NCBI taxonomy): domain Eukaryota; kingdom Metazoa; phylum Arthropoda; class Malacostraca; order Isopoda; family Armadillidiidae; genus Armadillidium; species Armadillidium nasatum. Next base: position 40,372 of record SEYY01003574.1, read on the forward strand.
TTACACACATGCATACAAGCATATGAATATATATATTATATATATATATATATATATATATATATATATATATATATATATATATATATATATAATATATAATATATATATATATATATATATATATATATATATATATATATATATATATATATATATATATAATATATATATATATATATATATATATATATATATATATATATATATATATATATATATATATATATATATATATATATATATATATATATATATATATATATATATATTATATATATATATATATATATATATATATATATATATATATATATATATATATATATATATATATATATATATATATATATATATATATATATATATATATATATATATATATATATATATATATATATATATATATATATATATATATATATATATATATATATATATATATATATAGAATAAACACCTATACACATACATGAATATACCTTTTTCTTGCTTTTGTGTTTCTTTATATTTTTTCCTAATTTTATTTTAACTGTGTGCATTTAATAGACTTGAAAAGAATTGTGAATGTAAAGAAATAATAGGTATCTCCTAAAATACATTAAAAAAAATAGATAAAGAAATCGTATATACATTTAATTTAGTTCCTTTATGCTGAAAAGGGAGAAAAAAATTGTAAGAGAGACTAAAAAGACAAATATTATTTTTATGATATAAATGAGTATTAGAATCTCTAAACCTTAACATAAAATGACATATTCTAATAATATAGAACTTATATCTTGAATCTAAGAAGGAAGGAATAGTTGTTTGAATAGATTTAAGTTTAAGGTCTAACACAAACATTTGTCAAAAGATAGTAGATTGCTAGAGGCCAACTTGCGGTTACGGTCTTCATTTTAAAAGATTTAAAGGTGGGCATGGCCAACTCTTTCTTAGTATATCTCCGGTATGACAGGGAGCATACTCTCTTTAAATATATCAGCTGATGATAGTTGTGATCTATTTAATTACATCAGCATTTTTCCTTAAATGATAATCATTATATGTCAATAATAAGATGAACTTAATTTTGAATTAGATTTTAACATGGATGATATTCAATTAATAATCAATTTTCTTATAATTTTATACAGTTTTCATGCATTGTATTTAATTGTTTTAGTTAATTATCAGTGACTTTAAGTTTGGGAGTTAAATTTCACTATTAGTAAGTGGTTTATATATTAATAGTTAACCATTCAAAGTGACCTATTTTTTTAGCATTTACTTTAACATTTTTTTTAGCTCCGAAATAGCTATAAAATTTCGTACGAATCCTTCCGACACTGAGGCAGTAACCAGGAGGTGCAAAGCCAAATGATGAAGGAAAAATTCATATTTTTAATCAAATATATTTATTCAAAATGTTTCAAAAACTCCAAAAAAGCAGTGACAAAAATAAAGAGAGAGAGAGAGAGAGAGAGAGAGAGAGAGAGAGAGAGAGAGAGAGAGAGAGAGAGAGAGAGAGAGAGAGAGAGAGAGAGAGAGAGAGAAAGGTAGAAAGTGAGAGAAAGGAGGAAGAGAAAGTACAGAAATTATTCTCAAAACAGGCAAAAAAAAAATAATAAATAAAGTTCAAGAACTTTAATGAAACAAACAATATTCAAAACACTTCAAAATATAATAACTGAAAAAAAAAAAAAAGAAAAAGAAAAAAAAAATCAAAGGAAAAGGAAAAAAAAATCAAAGTAAACAAAACAAAAAAAAAAAGTAACCAAGAGCAAGAAACAGAAATGAAATCAAGATCAAACAAACTTTAAACATAAGCTCTTGAATTCAAGAAACTAATTGGATTTTATTTGTTTTAAAATGTTTTTGAATTCTGATAATTCATTTTTTAAAACGTATATTTGATATCTTGAAGAAAATAAAGTTATTTCCTAGCTCAAAATATTCGTTATACAAAATCTTGAATAAACAAACACTGACAAACATACACGCACAAGCACACACACATGCACACATACATACGCACACACACACGCACATATATATATATATATATACATATATATATATATATATATATATATATATATATATATATATATATATATATATATATATATATATATATATATATATAT
>SEYY01003574.1:50000-52500 GCA_009176605.1 Armadillidium nasatum
CATAATGATAAAAATAAAGTTGAAAATTTAAAAAAAAAAAAAAAAAAAAATAAAAAAAAAATATTTATGAAATGAAATTTTTAGAAATTTTAATGTGAAAAATTATAAAATAAGGGGAGATTAATATAATTAATTAGTGGTTAATTGCATTAAATTAAAAAATGTACCAAAAAAAATTCCTCTTTTTCTTGAAAAAAATGCTCAAATCTTCCTTCTACTTTTTAGTTTACTTCTTTTTAACCCAATTTTATAGACCTTCTTTGTGTTTCTTTGTCTCGTCCCAAATTCTCTCCAATTTATCATCGTCAAGTTATCCAAGTCAGTCTGCTGACTTGGCTTTATCCTTTCTCGAGTCGTCTTCAACAAGAAGATGGTATCCATTCTTGAGTGTGGAGGATAAACCTAATATAAATGAACTTCACACAAAAAATAGAAGTTCAATAAATTTGTCAAAAATAAGTCGAAAAACAGTTATTAATAATTGTAATAATAAAATATGTAAATTGAAAACGGGTTATAGTAAAGAAACGAAAATGTTAGATAAGATAAAAGAAGAAGAAAACAATTTTCGATCAAATATTATTGGAGAAGGAGATGACGTCGTCAATAGGACGAGACTTTTCTCATCAGAGACAATAAAAATGAATAATACTTCCCATACATATCTAAAGAAGGAAAAGGAAGGATGGAGACAATATTCCAGTGAATGGAAAAGAAGAAAAGCAAACCACAGAAACGACGACTTTCCTTCGTTCCCGTCACAGACACAAAACAGTTTCAAAAATAAATGATTTTCAAACGTTATCGCCTTATTCTTTTTTATTCCTTTCTTTTCCATTTTCCAACCATAGAAATTCTTCTATTTTTAACGCGCCTTTTTCATCATCTCCGCGTTTGACTCGAACTGTCAAAAACAAAACATCAGTGATACGAAAATTTTTCAAAAATGACATCGAATAATTTGTCATTTTCAAACACGAGCCAAATTACACAGGCTTTCCCGTTAGAGGGCCTGTCATCTTTAAAGGGAAACGTTTCGCCATATTCGATTACCTCATCTACAAATTCACCTTCAATATCATCGTCGACGGCCAATTCCTCCATGATAATGGCTCACGACGAAGCATCCTTTGAAGCTCATAAAACAAGAGTGAATGTTGTCGATGAGAATCCAACACTTGATGTTGGTAAGTACAAGGATTTCGATTTTAGTTTATTTATGCAATATATATATATATATATATATATATATATATATTATATATATATATATATATATATATATATATATATATATATATATATATATATATATATATATATATATATATATATATATATAATATATATATATATATATATATATATATATATATATATATATATATATATATATATATATATATATATATATATATATATAATATATATATATATATATATATATATATATATATATATATATATATATATATATATATATATATATATATATATATATATATATATATATATATATATATATATATATATATATATATATATATATATATATATATATATATATGTAATATATATATACGTATAAATGAATGATGAAACATAATGCTTGTAGCGTAGGAAGTAACATCAAAAATAAGTAAAAGTTTTATTAACAAATACAAGTCAAAATTAACTTTTAGGATTTTTTGTTATTAAAAATTTCAGTTATTTTTTATGTTACTTCTTACGCTAATATATATAATTATATATATATATATATATATATATATATATATATATATATATATATATATATATATATATATATATATATATATATATATATATATATATATATATATATATATTATATATATATATATATATATATATATATATATATATATATATATATATATATATATATATATATATTATATAATATATAATATATTCTTTTATATATATTAACTACGAAAATAAAAGGTAAAATTATCTATACTATCTGCATATTAAAGATACAAAATAATACTGAAACAAAAATTTTTTTCACTGAACTTAATATGAATATTTAAGAGATTAACAGCTATTCATTTATGATTTCACATTGTTTGGAGAGAATTAAAAGCATTTTGTACCCTTTTTGATGTTTAATTTCAAAAAAATTTTAGATTTAAGCAAACATTCAATTTTGCCTATTTCAAAATTTTGGGATAAAAGGAAAATGGATTTTTGAAAAATTTTAAAATTTTTGCAAGAAGAAAAATTTCACAAAAGAAAAATACTTGAAATGTTGTGATGCCTTTTATCTAATCTTTTTTTTAAATGAAAAGTTAAAACTTTTTAAGTTTAATTTTTATTTTTAAATTTTTATGTAAATATAATTAGTTTTAATATTTTTGCTTTAATTTTAATTTCTTTCTTTCTTTTTTTCTGTCTGTTTGTTTGTCCCTCCTTTCTTTCTCTTTCTCTTTCTTTTTCTGTCTGCCTGTCTCTTTTTTCGTTCTTTTTCTTATTG
>SEYY01003574.1:65000-70713 GCA_009176605.1 Armadillidium nasatum
CAACGCAATAAACAGCTTTGGATGTTTTGTCTTTTACCAAATCAAGCATCCTTTTTACTTCTTTTATTATTTAACCTTAAGCATCTCTGAAATTGGTTTTTAACTGTACTAAAAGTCAATCTATTTGAGATTTTGAGATTTAGTTTGTTTGTTGAAGGGATTGTAAACTCAGTTTGTGGTCACAGTTTTCTCTTTAATTGAAAGAAAGATGGTGTGTCAAAATTGCTAATAAGCTAAACGTATGTTTTATTAAATATACTATAGTTCTTTTATTGTTTGCTATATATTATATAATATATATATATATATATATATATATATATATATATATATATATATATTATATATATATATATATATATATATATATATATATATATATATATATAATATATATATACTATTTAACTTTTTAACTTGGAAATTAGTTGGGACTTTATTATTTTTTTTTTATTTTTTTTTCTTAAGTAAATGGAACCATTCATTATACCTAATTTATAAGAGCGAATTTTTTTCATCTCCATTTATTGGCTCAGTCACTGTCTATATTTATAGTGTACCCTGAAAATTTTGCATTTCAACAATGATAAATCATGTTGAAAAATATTTAGAGCATCAAAATTTTTCAAAAAAAAATTTTTTTTTTTTTTTCACCAGAGTTAAAAACACTTTGTTAATTGTATTTTGAAGGTCTTTTGGTACAGTGATTCTTGAGGTGAATTTTGAGGATTCTGTGAGTTCTAGGGAAACGTTCTGTGGCTCAGTAAATAATGTCTTTTTTTTTAAACATAATAAATGAAATATTTTATTTAAAAAAAATTAGTTTGCTCTTTTCAGAAAAAAATAAATCTAGCGAACAAAATAAAAAACTGTTTGAGCGAATATTACTAGATAGAGAGATGGAAATAAGGCAATGATAGGTAAAATTACTCTTCCTGTAACACAAATCAACCATATCTACCTGATATATACTTTCTTATTTATCTTACTATGCATCTTACATACATGGATACATCGTCATTTTTTAATTACATCAATTTAATTAATATTTCTTAGTTTGCGTCTACGTTCACTTTATTAAGTCAATATGATTGGCTCCTTTTATACAGTATCTTATTAGAGCTTTACATGCTGATTATGATTTTAATGTTAGAAATAAACGACGCTTCTATTTTGTACGTTAAGAATCATATGTATGCAAGGTAAAAGTTTAAATAATAGGTTAATTCCATGTTGAATAAATAACAGGTTAATTCCATAAAAAAAAAATTCCATAGTATAATATTTCGGTAACTAGATATCCATCTATATATATATATTATTATATTATATATATATATAATATATATTATATATATATATATATATATATATATATATATATCATGTATTATCTTGTTTAAAAAAATTCTTTATTGCTCTTCTAAAATGAAAAGCAAATTAACGAATGTTTTATGAACATAATTTTTCTCCTTTTCTTTCTCTCAGCCTCTCTCTCTCTCTCTCTCTCTCTCTCTCTCTCTCTCTCTCTTTCTTCTTTCTCTTTCTCCCTCTTTAAAAATGTGACTGCATTAAAATATAAAGACTTGGAGAGTTATAAATTGGAGCAAAATTTTTCAAAAACATTTTTTTATTATTAAATTTTTCATCTTTATTTGCTTAAGAACTGCTAAAGCAAAAATCTAAAAGACCGTAGCTGCTAATGAGGGAGTCAGAGATTGGGAATTGTCCCAGAGCTTTTTAACAATTTATTCTTGTTTCAAAAAGGCATAATTAGATACAACAATACAACATCGTTTATAATTGCATAGAATAAAAACTTTTTTTTTTTATTTTAGTTTCCTTTTTTTATCATTTTTTGCTCTAAATTATCCTTTTTTTAATCATTTTGCTGCTCTAAATTATCCTGTTTTTTTTTTTTTTTTAGTCATTTTGTATTATTAGATACTCAAACAAGAATATGGAATTAATTTATTTAAAATTTTTAGATAAGCAAATATCCCTGATAATCATGCTTGTAATATGACGGTAAACATGCGCAGTTTTAGAAATTATCTTCTTTCTAACTATCTACCAATCTATCTATCTATCTATCTATCTATCTATCTATCTATCTATCTATCTATCTATCTATCTATCTATATCTATCAGTCTATCTATCTACCTATATATCTATCTATATTATTTATCCATCTATTATCTATATCTATCTATCTATATATCTATATATCTATCTATTTATTTATTTATTTAAATTCCTATCCATCTTCCTCATTATTTTTCTAACATATTATTATTATTATTATTATCACCATCATCATCGATATTATTATTATTATTTTCATCATTACTATTATTATTATTATTATAATTATCATTATTATTACCATTATCTATTAAATTTATTATTACTATTATCATTATTATTATTACTATTACTACTAACATTGTTGCTCTGAGTGTTTGAATTATTTTTCCTACCATTGTTATTTTAAAAATCAATATATTTGAAAGTCTTTCTTCAGGTCACAAATAATCTATAAAATCTATTTTGAAGACTCTTTCCCTTTTTCAATATCCTGAAATATTGTTCTTTATATCTTAGACGAGTTGACGACCAAATTTCCTTCTGATATGTAGGTCATATTTATATCTATATTTATATTATATATATATATATATAATATATATATATATATATATATATATATATATATATATATATATATATATTTATGTATTATATATATTATATATATTGTTTATATATATATATTATATATATATTATTATATATATTATATATAGTATATAATATATAATTATGATATATATTATATTATTATATATTATATATTATATATATTATATATATATTTATATATTAATATTATTATATTATATATTATATATATATATATAATATATACTAATATATATATATATATATATATATATATATATATATATTATAAGGTAATTTGTTTTTTTATAAATTAATTTTTTTTTTTATGCATTTCTGTGACTTGTCAAGCAGTTGTCGAATGCCGGTGTCAGAAATGAAATTTAAGACAATAAAAGGGACACTGGCTTAACTTTTTCAAACTCTTTCCTGTCGATAATTTTCCGAAACCTTAATAAGGCTTTATTTAAGTTTGACCCTCCGAAAAGTAAATTTTTAGGTTTTGTACAAAATGGAATTTATAAACGAAAGTTCTTTAAAATTATTATTATTATTATTATTATTATTATTATTATTATTATTATTATTATTATTATTATTATTATTATTATTATATATTATTATTATTATTATTATTATATTATTATATTATTTTTTATGATTTATTTATATTATATTTTATCCATATTATCATTATTATTATTATTATTATTATTCAAAAATTAGTAACACCTTTATAAGTTTCAAAATAATAAAATAAACTAATTTTTTTTTTGATTGAAAATTAAAAATTTCCCCTCCAAATATTGGGATAGTTCAGAAAGAGGGAAGTAGGATATATTTACCCCTATTAAAATTTTGTCATTTCTATGAATAAAATTTCAAAAAAGGAAATGAAAATAATAACACCAAGATAAAATAAAATGGGAGTCTATCACTGTTGCATTTGCTTCAGCCCTCAGTTCCAGTCGAATTTTAACAGCGTCACAAAATCAACTCTTTGTTTTCTAGGTTGTCGTCAAAGTCGAAACAAGATGACAGAAGATGCAGACGACATTCACCTGTAAAGAGTACACAAACTCAAATTTGATGTCGTTATTTTTTGGTAAATTTGCTTTAGACGGAAAAGTTGAGACATTTCATTTTAATCTTTATCATGAACAAACTTAATATAAAGATATTAATGTATAATAAATTGGTTATAGATAGTTTGCTTTTTATATAAAACTTGAAAGATTCATTTTACCTTGTCATTCCTTCTCTCTCTCACTTATAATTTACAGTTTTATATATTATATATATATATAATAATTATATATATATATAATATATATATAATATATAATATTTATATATATTAATATTATATATATATATAACTTCTCAGTTCATGTTAAAATATTTTTTCGATTCTATTCAAAATAAAAACATCATAAAACAATTCAGTTGAGATAGCTGGATAAAAGAAAATTGTTTAAGATATTTTAATATCAATGAGGATTTGGAATAGCATGGAACAAGATCTCTTTTACATTGCGAATAAATTCTTTTTTTTTTTTTTTAAAGTTTAAACGTCAGTACCAGCCAGATTCAATAAAGTACTATTAGTCTTTCAGAAATATCTGCTTACTAAGATATCCTAAATAGAAGAGATTTTTCAGTCGAAATGCTCAGATTATAAGCAACACAAGTACTATACTAACTTTGTGGAGGTTTTGACTGCTACGAGATCTTAAATGAGAAAGATTAGCCAGCATCAATCTTTCAGGAAGATTTTATAACTATTGAATCAGGAGGAAAGATTTATATCAAACACTAAAAAGTTAAGATAACAAGAAAGCATCTTTTTTTGTTTATGAGGAAATCATTTCCAGCTTTCTCTTTGCTTTGTTTTCGAAAGAGACCTTTATATAGAAAAACATATGCCCCCCCTCCATTCCTCAAGGCAGATAAAATTCTACCTTTTACAGCATTACGAGTTCCTGGTAAACAAAACCACTTTCCGAGAGAGCTCGTGATGTTCTCAAATTAAAACGCTAGCTGTTCTTCAGCTCTGTCTAGCTGCTCCTAATTATCTTTATCAAATCGGACGAGATAACTATGTTCAAAATTATCATAGATTTTTTGGAAATAACTTTTGCATTTTTTTTTTATTTTACAGTTTACCACCGCTCACGGGCCTAACTCATTTGTAGGATGGAGCAGAAATATAATATAAAAAGTAAACTCACTCTTTCCTAGCCCATCGCAATCTCTCAGGTGAGCGCAGACGGACGCCTTGAAGAGAGGAAGATTAAATGCAGCAGGAAAAACAGATGATGGCAGAGAGTTCAACAGAACAGAAGTGGCTGGAAAGAAGGAGGCAAACGAGCCTTCTTCTTGTTAGAACACAAAAAATAGAATTAATGTATAGACAACTAAAAGGAATAATAATTACTGTTAAACAATAATACTGATAATAATAATAGATTAGTAAAAATATTCCTAAACTAAATAATATTTTATACAATTTACATTCATAATTCTGTTAAATTTTAAAATAATTTTTAATGCCAAAAAAATAAATAATAGTAAATATTACTATAAAGGAATAATAAGCAATGTATGCCCTAATATTTAAATAAAAAGTACGCAAACAACAATTACAAAGGTATGAAAAAGAAGAAATAAATTAAGAAGACACATAGAGAAAATTAATAATTAATTTAAAACACATTTAGGCAATTTGAAGTTTAATAATGGAAATTCCGCACAAACTTATTAAAATTTTATATATACCTAAAATAAGCAATGTAACAAAGCATGCTTAAAGATAACTTTTTGACCATAAATATTCATTAAAATTCCAGGCAAGTTATTACAATGCATACCAAAATGATCAAAACAGAAGATAACTTTATTTACCAAATTGGAGCGTGTAAAAAAAAAAAATAAAAAAAAAATAAAAAAAAAGAAAAAAAAAAAGGGATACATGAGAAAAATATTATATGACGTTCGTTACTTATTTAAATCTTTAGACAAAAAGAATCA
>SEYY01003575.1:0-7500 GCA_009176605.1 Armadillidium nasatum
TTGAAATTGATAGTTTAAAATATAATAAAGCTCCAACTCTTTTGGTTAAACAAATGAATTTGAAATTAATAAATGATATTTTGAGATGTGATAGAAGGTTAAGAAATGCTCTATTACCATATGATACTAAATTTCCCATTTTCTTACCAAATAAATCTCCATTTATTAAACTCTTAATAAAGCAGTGTCATTTAACTCATCATCATTTAGGAGTATCAGAATTAATCTTAGTTATTCGTAGGAAGTATTATTTCACTCGTATGAGGCAAACTATCAAAGGAGTAGTTCGTCCTTGTGTTTTGTGTAAAAGGTTACAAGGGGTTCACTTTAAATATGCTCCTCTTGCAGCTTTGCCCAGAACGAGAGTAATAAATAGTCGACCATTCACGATAGTGGGTATAGATTTAAGTGGTTATTTTAAGGTTAAGGTAGCAAATGAAATTAATAAATGTTATATTACTCTTTTTACTTGTGCTATAACTAGAGCCTTACATTTGGAGTTGGTTTTTGATAATAGTACTGATTCTTTTATAAAATGTCTTCGGCGATTTATAAGCAGACGAGGTTCACCCTCAATTATATATTCTGATAATGGCAGTTATTTTCAAGCTGCGGATAAATATATAAGGCATTTGCATACCTTACCTTCAGTCAAAGATTTTTTGACTAGACAATCTCTGGTGTGGAGATTTAATCCAGCCCGCGCCAGCTTTTACGGTGGGTTCTTTGAAAGGGTGATTGGTCTTACCAAAATGCACCTTAAAAGAATCATAAGAAATTCATTATTAACTTTAGAGGAGTTTTTAACAGTATTAACTGAAGTAGAGACTGTAATAAATTGCCGACCACTCACTTACGTTGACGAAACTTTAACTGTAGATGAACCATTAACCCCTTCTCATTTGCTAGTAGGTTACAAATTAAATTCTTTACCTATTCCCTTAGAATTGCTAGATACTGATACAGATTATCAAAGTAGTGTAAAAATAAATAAGCGTTATAAGTTCTTATTAAATCTTTTAAATAAATTTAAAAATGTATGGGAAAAGGATTACTTAATCAACTTAAGACAATCTTGGAGTAATAAGGGAAGACCTAATGTCTCTGTTGGGGACATAGTTTTAGTAGAGGATGATGGTCCGCGGATATATTGGAAGTTAGCTATAGTACGTTCTCTACATCTCTCCCCCGATGGTTATGTGAGATCAGTAGAGCTTCATACTAAACATGGAGTTACAACTAGGGCAGTAGTACATTTGTACCCCCTAGAAATTAAGTCTAACATTTTTGATAATGTAAATGCAATAACTAATGTTCCTAATGCAACTAATACAGACAATAAAATTCCCAACAGAGTTAACTTGCCTCGTCAAGCTAAAGATGTAGCTATTCAACGTAACAAGTGTCTTAATTCATTGCAAATGATATAATTAAATGGTTAAAATTTCTTTTAGAGTATATATATATATGTGTTATTTATATTTTATTTCTCTCCTTTATTATTATATTTTTATGAAAATTAATTATATTTTCGAGAATGTTGTTTTTGTATTTGTGATTTTATTAATGATTTTTCTTTCTCCCTTAGTTCTTCAAAAAAGAAAAGGTTTGTGATGGTTAGTGTTGTCTCTGAGTTGGACCCTCTCTAAGCCCCTCCAGATTTCCATTTTCCTTGCTTTCTCTAGAGAACAAGTTTTTTGTATAAAGAGTATCAAGTAAGAATGTTCTTATTTATGTTATTATATATTATTTAATGATGGATCAGAGTATAAAAAAGGAGGGTGTAAGCCATACACACTTTTTTTTTGCTCTATCTGGCTATCGATTCGGAGGCCAATAACCTCCTTTTTTAACCTCTAGAGTACTGCCTTTATCCTAATAGTTTATAAAGTAACAGAACTCAATGTAGGTAGATTATTTCACTTTTTCTTCTCTTCGGTAGCCAGATATTTTAATCACAACATAATCACCCAACTTCGAGGCTAATAACCTCTGTTTTAAAACCTTTAGAATTCCACCAGTACTCTTAAATCTTTGTACTAGTTCACAAAAAAATATGAAAATTTATTTCTCTTTTCTTGCACTTGTTGGGTGAAATTTTAACCCTGGCTTGAAAGTAAATACTGTACATATCCATTATTAAGTAATAACTGAAGTTATTAATCAAGTACATGTTATACTAGAGAAGGCAAAGATGGTTTCTGATCAGTAACTATTTCCTTATTAAATCCTCCGGTCTAAATTCAGGACATCATGATTGAATTGCATTCCTCACTTATATTTGTTGAACTATTGAGAATTGTTGATAAATAGTAATGCTTGATGTAACCTCTTTTATATAACATTTTCGAAAGTTAATTTTCAAATTTATATTTATTTGGATTCTAAAATTTTTCCCATTTTATTTATTTTCATCTTTAAAAGAAGTTTTAACCAGTTCATATTAACAGTAAACCTTTTTTTTTTCCTTTTTTTTTTTGGTTGTTGGGAATTTAATGTCGTAAATATTTTTACGCCCACAAATATTTAATAACAGAAATAATAAAAATTTAATTTAAAGAGAATAATCGTACGTTTGACAGCGAAGAATTATCAGGTTTCAAGTGTTTTTGACTTGTTTAGATGTCGTACTCTTTGCATTCATTTAGATGAATTAATATTTTTCCTTTTTGTTTTTTTAACATGATTTATTTATTTAAATTTAACAATTGGTTTATTTATATTTTAATATTGTTTTTTTATTAATCACCGCTTTAAATAAGCCTCTAACACTTAAATATAAATAGATTAAATATAGTCGTTGAAGGTACTAACCCCGCCCTCCCTTTGTCTATCATGGCATCGCCATTTTTTTTTTTGCCATCTGTCATTCTTTTTGATATTGGAAATGTTTTTATAAGTTTAATAGATAATTTAGTTATCTCATATTTTGTGAATAAGAACTAATATAAATGAGCTTTATTTTAAGGAAAGCAAAGGTATGTAATTTAGCTAGTTAAATTTTTATTAGTCACTTCCTTGTTTAGTGAAGACGAAAGTTTTGTAAAAGAAGAAAGAAATAGGTGATATACTTTAAATAGAGCCAAATTGTTGGAGTGTCTTTTCTTTTTGGAAGGAGAAAAACATATTTGAATGGATTATTGGTTAATATTGATGATGATTGTAGTAATCGATTATCTATTAAGCTTAGAAAATATTTAGCAAACACAATCCAATCTTTGTAAAGGTGAAATTTACAGGCATTACCTTTCCGTCGACTAGGCTAGTATAAAAGCTAGAATTGTAGGCGGGGCTAGCCCTCTCCTTGTATAGTGTCCATGGCAACAGGTGTGTTAGTGATGTGACCTACTTTTTTTAACAGCTGACAATCAGCTGGAACATCTTGACCATTTAAATAATATAATACATGGTCCTTAAATTAATTTGTGAGAGACTAATGATAATGATAATAAATAATTAATGATAATTATAATTAGTACTAACATTATATATGTGCATTATATTAGAATACTAATTAATGATGAAATGATGATATTTAGTAAAGTCGCATATGAGGATATACATATCTAAGAGGTGTAAGTTTGAAGCTAAAGGGTGAGGAACTTTAATTATTTCTCTTAACTAATGATTTTTATTAATCAGAATTCGATTAATATTTTAATGTATTTCTGACATTGATTCCTTCCGTAAATATTTTCTTTTATTATCATTTCTCTTATTTATTGTATTTTATTCTTTTATTTATAATATATTTGGGCACAACAGATTAAATATTATTTGGTTCTTTTTTATTATTTTTATTATTTCATTTATTATTTTTTTTCTTGTTACTTACTATAAAGACAAAATACTGCCAAAATTTATTATCCCTAAGGGTGATCTTCTTTCAAGGATTGACAGATGCTGTGCCCAAAACCTTTCAGTTAATCAGGAAATACTTTTAATAGGACTTCAATCAGACGTTCCATTGTTAATAAAAGGATCTTTATCACATCAGACAAGAATTATATCAAAATCTTTGTTAGAAGATAAGTTAACAGTAAAATTTGATTTATATTATATTTCATTTTACCTCGGGTCAATAACAGCAAATTTAATTTCTAGTTCTTTATTATTAACATAAATTCTAAAGAAGGTGGATTTTAAAAATTGTGTCTCGTACTCTTTTGATAATTGAAAATTTTTATGACAACGAAGTTACTTTTTTTTATAATAAAATTCTCCACACTTTATGGGAGTCACTGTGCATTGGGTGAGCATATACTGATTGTTTTATACATGAAAATCTCATTCAAAAAATTGATTTTTTTTCTATATTTGATCAGCTCTGTTACGTGCGTTCTACTTAGTCTTCTAGCGTTTGTTGCAGCTCTGTGCTTGGTTAACTCTCTCTCTCTCTCTCTCTTTCTATACATATATATATATATATATATATATATATATATATATATATATATATATATATATATATATATATATATATATATATATATATATATATATATATATATATATATATATATATATATATATATATATATATATATATATATATATATATATATATATATATATATATATATATATATATATATATATATATATATATATATATAGTATTTTAAAGCCGCTAAAATCTATATATAAAATAAACAATAGCTCGCGGATCAAAGTATTACGACTTTTTCCAGTCTGCTATCTCGGGACTCGAACCCAGACCTCTTAGATGGTAAGAAAACGCGCTAACCACTATATATATATATATATATATATATATATATATATATATATATATATATATATATATATATATATATATATATATATATATATATATATATATATATATATATATATATATATATATATATATATATATATATATATATATATATATATATATATATATATATATATATATATATATATATATATATATATATATATATATATATATATATATATATATATATATATATATATATATAAGTAAAAGTCTATTTTGGTGCCCTTGCAACGGAAGATCGGAATTGGAAATTTTGTTCACAGGGTGTATCTATGATGCCTAAATAGGTGTTTAAGGGCGCGAAAAAAAAAATTTTTTTTAGGTACAAAAATTTTTTTTAACTAAAGGAATTCATAGGGTAATCCTCCAAGATGCCTACCGTCGGGTGCTCTCAGCCTTAAACTGTTGAGGACGGGGAGACTTCGTCCCTCCCTCTGTCCCCCGTCGGCTTGAGCTCCCTAAGGTGGCGTTTTAATTTTTAAAAATTTTTTCGCGCCTTAAACACCTATTCAAACATCATAGATACACCCTGTGAAAACATTTTTTAAAAACAATTCCGACCTTCCGTTGCAAAAAAAAAAAAACAATTTACCACAAAAAAAAATTCGCACCTTAACACCTATTTAGGCATCATAGATACACCCTGTGAAAAATTTTTTTTAATTCCGACATTCCGCTGCAAAAAAAAAAAAAAAAAAAAAAAAAATTTTTTTTTACTAAAAAAAAAAAAAAAAAAAAAAAAAAAAAAAAAAAAAAATTCGCCCCTTAATTACCTATTTAGGCATCATAGATACACCCTGTAAATTTTTTTTTTCAATTCCGACCTTCCGTTCCAAGGGCACCAAAATAGACTTTATCCATATATATATATATATATATATATATATATATATATATATATATATATATATATATATATATATATATATATATATATATATATATATATATATATATATATATATATATATATATATATATATATATATATATATATATATATATATATATATATATATATATATATATATATATATATATATATATATATATATATATATATATATATATATATATATATATATATATATATATATATATATATATATATATATATATATTTGCAGATCAATGAATCTACAATCGAACGACAAAGTGCCACTCTTGCTTGCAGCAGATTCAAAGGAGCTCATACATATACCAAAGTCGCTGAAATATTAAGTTCAATACATAGGAAATTTGTCATATCACGGTCTACAATCATTGCAACTGTCACAGATAATGGAGCCAACTTTGCAAAGTGTTTCAAAGAATTCGGTGTTATTATTCCGGTTTTCGATAATGTAGGTATAGATGAAGATACTGCTTCAGGTGAAACCGATATCAACGACGAGCCGAATGAAGATGACGCTGAGTTTTACAATTCTTGTTTGGAAGTTGACGAAGATTATTTAATTGAACAACCTCTTCCGAATCATCTAAGGTGTGCCCCTCATACTCTTAGTTTAACTTGTACTACTGATGCGAGAACTGCGCTTAAAGATTCTTTTTCTAAACTTTACCACAGTGTATTTGGCAAGTGTTCAGCTCTTTGGAATTTATCTGGACGTCCTAAATCTGCTGAAACAATTAACAATATATTTCAATGTCAGTTAAGACTGCCATGTCCAACAAGATGGAACAGCCTGTATGACAGCGTTCTTCTTCAAACACAGCATAAAATTGTTCTTAATGATTTGATGACTGCATTGCAGCTCCCATGCTTCAAAGACATTGAAATTGAATTCCTCGAAGAGTACATTTTAGTATTTCAACCACTTGCTGTTGCATTAGATAGGCTACAGGGTGATAAAAGCTGTTTTTATGGAACTCTGCTTCCAACATTGCTAGTGATTGAAAAAAAATTTAAACGCTTAAATACGTCTCTACTTAAACATGTTCATCCTCCTCTTACAGCATTAGCTTCAGGTTTCGAGAATAGATTTCGGGAGTTTCTTAGTTTGCATAGCTCGGCATACACCGCAGTTCTGGCATCTATTTCCAATCCTAACCACAAAATAAAATGGCTCGCCATAAACCCCGAATATAATACCGAAGAAAATAGGAAAAAGTATCAGGAAATGCTAATCATGGCTGTCAGAAATGATGTTCAAGCAAATACATCTAAAGAGCCTAACGAAGTAATGGATTTAGCTGAAGGTAGCAGTCCAGATGACTTTTTTGAATACGAGAGTTTGTCATCTACATCACCCGCGTCATTAAATAAAGGTGAACTAGAAATAGAAGTGCTGAAATACCTTACGGATAACGACAGATCCTTAGAGTCACTTAATAGGTATCTCTGTGTTAAAAAAAGACTTTTTGCACTACAATACTCCACTACCTTCGTCGGCCCCTGTATAAAGGTTATTCAGCTTTGCGGGTCACATTCACTCTCCAAAGAGATCCAACTATCTGATAATATGTTTGAAACGATAGTCATTCTTAAATGTAATTCTTCATATTTGTAATGTTATTAATTGTTACTATAAATAAAATCCTTATGTCTTTCTTTTTTAATTTTATTTATGCTCAATATGGTTACTGAAAATTATTATCATTTATTATTAAGTGATTAACTATGTTTAAATAGATCATAATTATTACTATTATTTATTATTATTATTATTATTATTATTATTATTATTATTATTATTATTATTATTATTATTATT
>SEYY01003575.1:12500-25954 GCA_009176605.1 Armadillidium nasatum
ATATATATATATATATATATATATATATATATATATATATATATATATATATATATATATATATATATATATATAGTATGTATTTATATGCTAACTTTAAAAGGGTAAAATATAAATAATATTATTAAATGAAAAGTTGGTCCAATGGTAACGTAAAGGCTTGTGATTTTGGGCGAACGGTCGTTGGTTCGAAACATAAAAAAAATAAAAATATTATTATTATTAAAAAAAAAAAAAAAAAAAAAAAAAAAAAAAAAAAAAAAAAAAAATTTTTTTTTAAATTGAAAATTATTTTTATTATTATTATTATTATTATTTTTATTATTATTATTATTATTATTATTATTATTATTATTATTATTATTATTATTATTATTATTATTATTATTATTATTATTATTATTATTATTATTATTATTATTATTAATACAGAAGTGTATCCAACTTTAGCATTGATGTCAAGACGTTCTCTTGGCCGTCACATATTTCAGAAAGCGGATGAAGTTGAACCAGAAGATAAAAACAGATTTAAGTCAACAAACCTTATGTACAACTGCTGATGTTTGGTCTACAAAGCACCGAAGCTTTATGTCGTAAATATTTTTACGCCCATAAATATTTAATAACTGAAATAATAAAAATTTAATTTAAAGAGAATAATCGTACGTTTGACAGCGAAGAATTATCAGGTTTCAAGTGTTTTTGACTTGTTTAGATGTCGTACTCTTTGCATTCATTTAGATGAATTAATATTTTTCCTTTTTGTTTTTTAACATGATTTATTTATTTAAATTTAACAATTGGTTTATGTATATTTTAATATTGTTTTTTTATTAATCACCGCTTTAAATAAACCTCCAACACTTAAATATAAATAGATTAAATATAGTCGTTGAAGGTACTAACCCCGCCCTCCCTTTGTCTATCATGGCATCGCCATTTTTTTTTTGCCATCTGTCATTCTTTTTGATATTGGAAATGTTTTTATAAGTTTAATAGATAATTTAGTTATCTCATATTTGGTGAATAAGAACTAATATAAATGAGCTTTATTTTAAGGAAAGCAAAGGTATGTAATTTAGCTAGTTAAATTTTTATTAGTCACTTCCTTGTTTAGTGAAGACGAAAGTTTTGTAAAAGAAGAAAGAAATAGGTGATATACTTTAAATAGAGCCAAATTGTTGGAGTGTCTTTTCTTTTTGGAAGGAGAAAAACATATTTGAATGGATTATTGGTTAATATTGATGATGATTGTAGTAATCGATTATCTATTAAGCTTAGAAAATATTTAGCAAACACAATCCAATCTTTGTAAAGGTGAAATTTACAGGCATTACCTTTCCGTCGACTGGGCTAGTATAAAAGCTAGAATTAGTAGGCGGGGCCTGCCTCTCCTTGTATAGTGTCCATGGTAACAGGTTGTGTTAGTGATGTGACCTAGTTTTTAACAGCTGATGCTGATTAATTAACAGCTGTAGTATCTAACTATTTAAATACCACATATGGTCTTTATTTGACATATGTGATTGGTTGTAACAGCTGTTACATCTTGACCATTTAAATAATTTAATACATGGTCCTTAAATTAACTTGTGAGAGACTAATGATAATGATAATAAATAATTAATGATAATTATAATAGTACTAACATTATATATGTGCATTATATTAGAATACTAATTAATGATGAAATGATGATATTTAGTAAAGTCGCATATGAGGACATACATATCTAAGAGGTGTAAGTTTGAAGCTAAAGGGTGAGGAACTTTAATTATTTCTCTTAACTAATGATTTTTATTAATCAGAATTCGATTAATATTTTAATGTATTTCTGACATTGATTCCTTCCGTAAATATTTTCTTTTATTATCATTTCTCTTATTTATTGTATTTTATTCTTTTATTTATAATATATTTGGGCACAACAGATTAAATATTATTTGGTTCTTTTTTTATTATTTTTATTATTTCATTTATTATTTTTTTTCTTGTTACTTACTATAAAGACAAAATACTGCCAAAATTTATTATCCCTAAGGGTGATCTTCTTTCAAGGATTGACAGATGCTGTGCCCAAAACCTTTCAGTTAATCAGGAAATACTTTTAATAGGACTTCAATCAGACGTTCCATTGTTAATAAAAGGATCTTTATCACATCAGACAAGAATTATATCAAAATCTTTGTTAGAAGATAAGTTAACAGTAAAATTTGATTTATATTATATTTCATTTTACCTCGGGTCAATAACAGCAAATTTAATTTCTAGTTCTTTATTATTAATATAAATTCTAAAGAAGGTGGATTTTAAAAATTGTGTCTCGTACTCTTTTGATAATTGAAAATTTTTATGACAACGAAGTTACTTTTTTTTATATAAAATTCTCCACATTCTTTAAATTGGCGCCCAACTAGCCTACACCTACTTCCCTAACATACTCTAATTGTGCAATAAGATTTTTTTTTTAATTCCAAATCTGTTCCATTTGTGCCAAATACTCATTTTTTTTTATTGTTTCTTAGATATCTGCCATTCTTTAAATTGGCACCCATACTAAAACCCATTTACCTAACTTAAACCCGCCAACGCCATAATATAATTTTTTAGGGCCTAACCTGAAACATCTATGCAAAATAGTTATATTTTATTAGCAGGTTGTGTTTTAGCTTAAATACTCTTATATGTTGGCATATCTAAAAGTATTTTTGCTAATATTTATTTTTCCAGATTTTCAGCTGCCCTCTCCATTCAAATATTTGGTGTTGTAAGTTGTTAATTTTTTTTCTTTCAGGTGGGAGGTTGACTGAGATTTTTGAGAAAATCTCCACAAATATATTTTGATATTTTTTTAATATTTTTTTTTTAATTAAGCTGTTTGACCCGAGTAGTTTTTAAGATTGGTTTTTTAGACTTAAGATTTGTTTATTTTTTTTGGTCTAAAATTTGAAAAGTATTATTATTTATATTTTAAGTTAATATATTATTTCCATTGTTTTCAATATGGGTAAAAATAATAATAAAAAGGTTTCAAGCCCTCAATCAGACAAAGGTGATAATGGTTTAAAAAGAGCCATACTGGTTAGGGAAAATTTATTAAAAAGAATTGACAAGGTAACTATTGACATTGAAAGCATCCTAAATAGTAAAGACCAGGATGTAATTGATTTTGACTCTATAGAGAGTAATGTTGAATTCTTAATAATGCTTAGAGATCAGCTTTTAGAAGCTGATACTGATGTAAAATTTTACTTAGAAGGTGATGATTTTCATAATGATGACCAGGCTTGTTATGATAAAATATTAGGCATCAACAAATTTATTAAAAAGATGACTAAATTAATTAATAATGAGAATGAGAGCAACAGTAGTAAAGGAGGTTCAAATAATAATGAATGTGTTAGACCACAGAGGGAGTATGATTTGTTTAAACAACTAACTCTAAATACTTCATCTTTAAGTAATGTCTCTTCTTCCTTGAATTGTATCACTTTAAATGCTAATGATAAAAATACTGATAGTGCATGTTCTAAACTTTCTAATGTAAGTCTTCCTCAATCATTTTTAACCAATATCACTTCTGTAATTTCTAAAAATTTGCCTTCAACACCTAATAGAGTTCCCCCCAAAAAGAATAATAAGGAGTTTGTTTCCAATACAACAAACTTGAAGTCTGTTTCCAATATAATAGACTCTCCTCTAAAATTCCAACCTGCTGAGGAATCTGTTTCCAATATAGCAGATTCTTCTCTTAAATATTCTGATAGGGTAGGCTCAAAATTGGTTGAGGGCAATGGTGTCATAAGTAATAATCCTGAACTTCTTGATGTTAATTTAGAGTATAATGACTCTCCTCAAGAAGATCTTGATAAATTGTGGAATTTGAACCACATAGGAATAAAAGCAGAGGAAGGTTTTACAGAATGTGAGAGATCTACATTAAATCATTTTAAGAAAAACTTATGTTTTAAGGATGGAAGATATGTAGTTTCTCTTCCATGGAAGAGCAACCATAAACAGTTAAAAGATAATTATGCTCTTTCAAAGGTTAGACTATATAGTGTTTTAAAAGGACTCAGACAAAAACCTGAACTTTTAAAAGCATATTCTGAAGTCCTTAAGGAACAGGTAAAGAAAGGGTTCATTGAGGAAGTGATCCCATCAAGTCCCATAGATCCAAATTCAAAATTACATTACCTACCACATCATGGAGTTCTTAAAGACTCCTCTACTACTAAGTTAAGAATAGTTTACGATTGTTCTTCAGGTTCCCCTAGTTTAAATGATTGTTTAAATTCTGGTCCTTCTCTCATAAATGATTTAGGTAAACTGTTGTTGAGATTTCGAACAGGTAAATATGCCATATCAGCCGATATAGAAAAAGCATTTCTAGGCATTCGTTTAGACTTAAAGGATAGAGATAGCACAAGGTTTTTGTGGTTGAAGGATCCCTCAGATCCTAACAGTCCTATCATTACTTATAGATTCACTTCTGTTCTATTTGGAGCAAAATGTAGTCCTTTCCTTTTAGCGGCTTGTTTAACCTATCATATTGAAAATTCCAATAGTAGTTATAAAAATAATATATTAAATCAAATTTTTGTTGATAATATTTTTAATACATTTAATGATGAAAATAATATTCTTAGTTATTTTAGTGATACTAGAGAGCTTTTTCTTAAGGCTGGACTAAATTTAAGAGAGTGGTCATCTAATTCCTCCCTTGCTAATACTAAATTTGATGAAGATAAAGTTAAAGCTGAAGGCACAGTGACTAAAGTATTGGGTCTTCAATGGACCACTGATGATGACATTATATCTTACCCTGTTAAAAATATAGATGTCAATGCCAATACAAAACGTCTAATATTAAAACAATTGGCATCTATATTTGACCCACTTGGTTTGCTCGGGCCAATAATTAATTAAAGGTAAAATATTACTACAGACCTTTATGGTTAAATAAGTATAAATGGGACGAAAAGATTTCCACAGAGCTGAGTAGAGAGTGGAAATTGATAGCCCAACAATTAATATATTGTCAATCTCTTAAGGTCCCTCGTCAATTAATATATTCTGAAAGGGTGGTGTTACACGCTTTTTCAGACGCTTCTCAAAAGGCTTATGCTTCAGTAATATACATTGTATCTAACTTAAATAATGTTTTTGAGTCTAATATATTAATTAGTAAGATAAAGGTTTCTCCTTTAAAGGAACTAACTATACCACGCTTAGAGCTTATGGGTATACTTTTGTCATCAAGGTTGTTAAAATATGTCTTAAATACATTTGAAGGTTCACTAACAATCGATCACTTATATGTATGGGCTGACAGCCAAGTGGCTTTGACATGGGTTTGCTCTGACAAGCAACTTCCGACCTTTATACAAAATAGGAAGGATGAAATAAATAAAAACATTCCCTTGGCTGAATTTAAATATGTTCCAACTGGAAATAATCCAGCAGATCTTGCTTCTAGAGGAAGTAAGCATCAATATATAGAGTCTAACTTATGATTAAAGGGTCCAGACTGGTTAGTAAATCTTCAGGATTGGCCAGTTTGGCTTGAACAATCTCATACACAAAATGATTCTTGTAAGGTTAATACTACTGTTAATATTTTTGCTATTAATGTGCCCCCTCCTGTTGACTATCTTTTAAATCTGAGTGATTTTTCTTCTTTAGATAAGGTTTATCGTATTACAAATTTAGTGTTCAGATTTATTAAGAATTTAAGACAGAAAAAATCAAATTCTCCTTTAAATAAATCTTTGTTAAATCCAATTTTCACACACCAATTTTCTATAGAAGAAAACAAAGTCACTGAGATTTACTGGATAAAAACACTTCAAAGTGAATATTTTCCCCTTGAAATTGATAGTTTAAAATATAATAAAGCTCCAACTCTTTTGGTTAAACAAATGAATTTGAAACTTAATAAATGATATTTTGAGATGTGATAGAAGGTTAAGAAATGCTCTATTACCATATGATACTAAATTTCCCATTTTCTTACCAAATAAATCTCCATTTATTAAACTCTTAATAAAGCAGTGTCATTTAACTCATCATCATTTAGGAGTATCAGAATTAATCTTAGTTATTCGTAGGAAGTATTATTTCACTCGTATGAGGCAAACTATCAAAGGAGTAGTTCGTCCTTGTGTTTTGTGTAAAAGGTTACAAGGGGTTCACTTTAAATATGCTCCTCTTGCAGCCTTGCCCAGAACGAGAGTAATAAATAGTCGACCATTCACGATAGTGGGTATAGATTTAAGTGGTTATTTTAAGGTTAAGGTAGCAAATGAAATTAATAAATGTTATATTACTCTTTTTACTTGTGCTATAACTAGAGCCTTACATTTGGAGTTGGTTTTTGATAATAGTACTGATTCCTTTTATAAAATGTCTTCGGCGATTTATAAGCAGACGAGGTTCACCCTCAATTATATATTCTGATAATGGCAGTTATTTTCAAGCTGCGGATAAATATATAAGGCATTTGCATACCTTACCTTCAGTCAAAGATTTTTTGACTAGACAATCTCTGGTGTGGAGATTTAATCCAGCCCGCGCCAGCTTTTACGGTGGGTTCTTTGAAAGGGTGATTGGTCTTACCAAAATGCACCTTAAAAGAATCATAAGAAATTCATTATTAACTTTAGAGGAGTTTTTAACAGTATTAACTGAAGTAGAGACGGTAATAAATTGCCGACCACTCACTTACGTTGACGAAACTTTAACTGTAGATGAACCATTAACCCCTTCTCATTTGCTAGTAGGTTACAAATTAAATTCTTTACCTATTCCCTTAGAATTGCTAGATACTGATACAGATTATCAAAGTAGTGTAAAAATAAATAAGCGTTATAAGTTCTTATTAAATCTTTTAAATAAATTTAAAAATGTATGGGAAAAGGATTACTTAATCAACTTAAGACAATCTTGGAGTAATAAGGGAAGGCCTAATGTCTCTGTTGGGGACATAGTTTTAGTAGAGGATGATGGTCCGCGGATATATTGGAAGTTAGCTATAGTACGTTCTCTACATCTCTCCCCCGATGGTTATGTGAGATCAGTAGAGCTTCATACTAAACATGGAGTTACAACTAGGGCAGTAGTACATTTGTACCCCCTAGAAATTAAGTCTAACATTTTCGATAATGAAAATGCAATAACTAATGTTCCTAATGCAACTAATACAGACAATAAAATTCCCAACAGAATTAACTTGCCTCGTCCAAGCTAAAGATGTAGCTATTCAACGTAACAAGTGTCTTAATTCATTGCAAATGATATAATTAAATGATTAAAATTTCTTTTACAGTATATATATATATATATATGTCATTTATATTTTATTTCTTTCTTTTATTATATTTTTATGAAAATTAATTATATTTCGAGAATGTTGTTTTTGTATTTGTGATTTTTATTAATGATTTTTCTTTCTCCCTTAGTTCTTCAAAAAAGAAAAGGTTTGTGATGGTTAGTGTTGTCTCTGAGTTGGACCCTCTCTAAGCCCCTCCAGATTTCCATTTTCCTTGCTTTCTCTAGAGAACAAGTTTTTTTTTGTATCAAGAGTATCAAGTAAGAATGTTCTTATTTATGTTATTATATATTATTTAATGATGGATCAGAGTATAAAAAAGGAGGGTGTAAGCCATACACACTTTTTTTTTGCTCTATCTGGCTATCGATTCGGAGGCCAATAACCTCCTTTTTTAACCTCTAGAGTACTGCCTTTATCCTAATAGTTTATAAAGTGACAGAACTCAATGTAGGTAGATTATTTCACTTTTTCTTCTCTTCGGTAGCCAGATATTTTAATCACAACATAATCACCCAACTTCGAGGCTAATAACCTCTGTTTTAAAACCTTTAGAATTCCACCAGTACTCTTAAATCTTTGTACTATGTGGAGTTCACAAAAAAATATGAAAATTTATTTCTCTTTTCTTGCACTTGTTGGGTGAAATTTTAACCCTGGCTTGAAAGTAAATACTGTACATATCCATTATTAAGTAATAACTGAAGTTATTAATCAAGTACATGTTATACTAGAGAAGGCAAAGATGGTTTCTGATCAGTAACTATTTCCTTATTAAATCCTCCGGTCTAAATTCAGGGCATCATGATTCAGTTACATTCCTCACTTATATTTGTTGAACTATTGAGAATTGTTGATAAATAGTAATGCTTGATGTAAACCTCTTTTATATAACATTTTCGAAAGTTAATTTTCAAATTTATATTTATTTGGATTCTAAAACTTTTTCCCATTTTATTTATTTTCATCTTTAAAAGAAGTTTTAACCAGTTCATATTAACAGTAAACTTTTTTTTTTTTTCTTTTTTTTTTGGTTGTTGGGAATTTAATGTCGTAAATATTTTTACGCCCACAAATATTTAATAACAGAAATAATAAAAATTTAATTTAAAGAGAATAATCGTACGTTTGACAGCGAAGAATTATCGGGTTTCAAGTGTTTTTGACTTGTTTAGATGTCGTACTCTTTGCATTCATTTAGATGAATTAATATTTTTCCTTTTTGTTTTTAACATGATTTATTTATTTAAATTTAACAATTGGTTTATTTATATTTTAATATTGTTTTTTTTATTAATCACCGCTTTAAATAAGCCTCTAACACTTAAATATAAATAGATTAAATATAGTCGTTGAAGGTACTAACTCCGCCCTCCCTTTTAAGTCTATCATGGCATCGCCATTTTTTTTGCCATCTGTCATTCTTTTTGATATTGGAAATGTTTTTATAAGTTTAATAGATAATTTAGTTATCTCATATTTTGTGAATAAGAACTAATATAAATGAGCTTTATTTTAAGGAAAGCAAAGGTATGTAATTTAGCTAGTTAAATTTTTATTAGTCACTTCCTTGTTTAGTGAAGACGAAAGTTTTGTAAAAGAAGAAAGAAATAGGTGATATACTTTAAATAGAGCCAAATTGTTGGAGTGTCTTTTCTTTTTGGAAGGAGAAAAACATATTTGAATGGATTATTGGTTAATATTGATGATGATTGTAGTAATCGATTATCTATTAAGCTTAGAAAATATTTAGCAAACACAATCCAATCTTTGTAAGAAGGTGAAATTTACAGACATTACCTTTCCGTCGACTGGGCTAGTATAAAAGCTAGAATTAGAGGCGGGGCCTGGGCTCTCTCCTTGTATAGTGTCCATGGTAACGGTTGTGTTAGTGATGTGACCTAGTTTTTAACAGCTGATGCTGATTAATTAACAGCTGTAGTATCTAACCATTTAAATACCACATATGGTCTTTATTTGACATATGTGATTGGTTGTGACCTACTTTTTTAACAACTAACAATCAGCTGTTACATCTTGATCATTTAAATAATTTAATACATGGTCCTTAAATTAACTTGTGAGAGACTATTCAAATAATTAATGATAATTAATACTAACATTATATATGTGCATTATATTAGAATATTATAATTAATGATGAAATGATGATATTTAGTAAAGTCGCATATGAGGACATACATATCTAAGAGGTGTAAGTTTGAAGCTAAAGGGTGAGGAACTTTAATTATTTCTCTTAACTAATGATTTTTATTAATCAGAATTCGATTAATATTTTAATGTATTTCTGACATTGATTCCTTCCGTAAATATTTTCTTTTATTATCATTTCTCTTATTTATTGTATTTTATTCTTTTATTTATAATATATTTGGGCACAACAGATTAAATATTATTTGGTTCTTTTTTATTATTTTTATTATTTCATTTATTATTTTTTTTCTTGTTACTTACTATAAA
The DNA here is from genome assembly GCA_009176605.1 of Armadillidium nasatum. Classification (NCBI taxonomy): domain Eukaryota; kingdom Metazoa; phylum Arthropoda; class Malacostraca; order Isopoda; family Armadillidiidae; genus Armadillidium; species Armadillidium nasatum. The sequence continues at coordinate 22,312 of SEYY01003575.1, forward strand.
GACAAAATACTGCCAAAATTTATTATCCCTAAGGGTGATCTTCTTTCAAGGATTGACAGATGCTGTGCCCAAAACCTTTCAGTTAATCAGGAAATACTTTTAATAGGACTTCAATCAGACGTTCCATTGTTAATAAAAGGATCTTTATCACATCAGATAAGAATTATATCAAAATCTTTGTTAGAAGATAAGTTAAACAGTAAAATTTGATTTATATTATATTTCATTTTACCTCGGGTCAATAACAGCAAATTTAATTTCTAGTTCTTTATTATTAATATAAATTCTAAAGAAGGTGGATTTTAAAAATTGTGTCTCGTACTCTTTTGATAATTGAAAAATTTTTATGACAACGAAGTTATTTTTTTATATAAATTCTCCACTTCCCACCTTGCCCTCTAATATAACTTGGACATATTTCTAATGTTTAAAAAATGTGGATTGCCATTTTGTCCTTTTAAGAAGTTCTTAAATATAACAGACTAAAAATATAACAGTTTTTTATAGAATATTGTTGAGGTTGGATATGGTTTTTATGGAAAAAAAATTAACCGATATTGTTTTATTATATTTTTATATATATATATATATATATATATATATATATATATATATATATATATATATATATATATATATATATATATATATATATATATATATATATATATATATATATATATATATATATATATATATATATATATATATATATATATATATATATATATATATATATATATATATATATATATATATATATATATATATATATATATATATATATATATATATATATATATATATATATATATAGGCCAGCTGCACTTTTACATACTTAAATATATAAAAAATTACTAATAGAGAGTGAAATGGTTTGTAAAATACCAGATTTCAATGAAAAAGTAATTGAAAACTTTTCGACATCTAAAACTCGAAGAACTAATCTTATTTTTAAATAAGAATATCAGCAAGCTTTCCAGAATAAGTAAGGTTTTTACGTTTGAAATGTTATATATATATATATATATATATATATATATATATATATATATATATATATATATATATATATATATATATATATATATATATATATATATATATATATATATATATATATATATATATATATATATATATATATATATATATATATATATATATATATATATATATATATATATATATATATATATATATATATATATATATATATATATATATATATATATATATATATATATATATATATATATATATATATATATATATATATATATATATATATATATATATATATATATATATATATATATATATATATATATATATATATATATATATATATATATATATATATATATATATATATATATATATATATATATATATATATATATATATATATATATATATATATATATATATATATATATATATATATATATATATATATATATATATATATATATATATATATATAGTATATATATATATATATATATATATATATATATATATATATATATATATATATATATATATATATATATATATATATATATATATATATATATATATATATATATATATATATATATATATATATATATATATATATATATATATATATATATATATATATATATATATATATATATACAGAGGTGGGTAGTAACGCGTTACATGTAACGGCGTTACGTAACGGGCATTACAAATGTAACGAGTAACGGTAACGCTTCAAAGGGTTTTAAAATGTAACGCTGTAACGGTAGCGCTACTCCATTTTTAAAAATTATAACGGGTTTTTCCGTTACTCGTTATTCATTACATCCTACACACAAAACTCCACTGTGTTGACATTTTTGTATATTTTTATGGAAACGAATTTTAATTTTTCAAGATTTTTATAAATATATATATATATATATATATATATATATATATATATATATATATATATATATATATATATATATATATATATATATATATATATATATATATATATATATAGAAAAAAACCATGGTTTTTTTTAAGAAAAACCAAAAACCAATGGTTTTTTTTTAAAAAAAACAATAAAAACCATTTTTTTGGTTTTTTGGTTTTTTTTGGTTTTTTATTACAATTTTTACAATAGTGAATAATAAATGAAAATGAATATTGAAAAATGCTATATATTTTTTTTATTACAAAATGATTGAAATGAAGTAAAAAATAAATTTGAATTTTTAAAAAAATAATGTAAATTTGTGACATGAATTATATATATATATATATATATATATATATATATATATATATATATATATATATATATATATATATATATATATATATATATATATATATATATATATATAATATATATATATATATATATATATATATATATATATATATATATATTATATATATATATATATATATATATATATATATATATATATATATATATATATATATATATATATATATATATATATATATATATATATATATATATATATATATATATATATATATATATATATATATATATATATATATATATATATATATATATATATATATATATATATATATATATATATATATATATATATATATAAAGAAAGAAAGATCATAAATATACCTGGGTGAGCTGGGAATGGAGGAATAGGTTGTTGGATGTCAACGTGCTGAGGGGAGCTGCTATGGGTATTTCGGACCATTATTTGGTGGTGGCGAAAATAAAAGCTAAAGGAGGTTGGGAGAAAGTGGGAGGGAGAGGGAGGGTGGTGGAGATAGTACGGGTGGAGAGGTTAGAAGATGAGGAGAAGAGAGGAGAATACACAAGAGGGATAAGGGAGAAATGGGAGGAGGTTAGGGGAGGTGAGGTGGAAGGGGTGGAGGAAGAGTGGAGTAAACTGAAGGGAGCATTGGTGGAAGTTGCGAGAAGAGTGTGTGGGATAAAAAAAATAGGTAATGGTAGAAGAAAGGGGAGTGAGTGGTGGAATGAAGAGTTGGAGAATATGGTTAAAACAAAAAAGGAGGCTTTCTGCAAGTATTTGAGTGAGAAAGATAGAGTGGGGTATGTATATATATATGGGGTATATATATATATATATATATATATATATATATATATATATATATATATATATATATATATATATATATATATATATATATATATATATATATATATATATATATGGAAAAGCGCATGATAGAGTTTGTAGGAGGAAATTGTTTGAGGTTCTATAAGGAAGGGGGGAGTGAGAGGTAGATTATTGAATGGAAATAAATCATTTTATGAGAACTGTAGAGCGAGTGTGAGGGTGAGGAGAGAACTGACTGAATGGTTTAACGTGGGAGTTGGACTGAGGCAGGGTGTGTTAAGTCTCCGTGGTTGTTTAATGTGCTAATGGATGGTGTTGTTAGGGGGATGAAGAGGGAAGGGAAAGGGTATTAGGTTGAGAAGTAGAGAGGAGAAATGGGAGGTAAATGTCTTGTTGTTTGCGGATGATGCGGTCTTAGTTGCAGAATCTGGGATAAGCTGAGAATGTTGGTGAAAGATTTTGTGAGGGAATGTGTGTCTAAGGGATTAAGGGTAAACTCATCAAAGGTAAAGAGATGAGGATTGGGAGCAGGGTT
>SEYY01003576.1:2500-12500 GCA_009176605.1 Armadillidium nasatum
GGAGTGGTTGAGTTTAAAACCGTGTTGGAAGCTTTGTTGTGGGATGAATTGGAGGATAGAATTTAGTATTAGTTTTTCAAGTAGTTTTGAGATTGTGCATAATTGGGAGATTGGGCGATATGAGGAGGGGTTTGATGGGTTTTGCCAGGTTTTAGTTTGGATATGATTAATGCTTTTTTCCAATGGGGAGGGATATAGTTGAGTTGGGTGGATTTGTTGAAGATGGTGGTTAGGTATGTGGTTGTGTGGGTGGATAGGTGTTTTAGGTGTATGTTTGATATGATGTCTGGGCCTGTTGCTGGAGAGTTTTTAATGGTTTTGATGGCTTTTTGTGTGTTTGTGGGAGTAATGAAGATTAAGTTGTTTTGGTTGTTGTGTAGTTTTTTCAGTTTTTTGATTATCTTCCTGTTTTGGGGGTGAGTGGATATGGGGCTTTGTTTAGCGAATTGTGTGGCCAGTAAGTTGTTATGTTGTTTGGGGGTCAGTGGAGTTTGTGTTGTAGGATTTGATAATGTTTCGTGTGTGGGAGGTGGGTTCTTTCTTGCACTGTGAATGGTGTGGATTGTTTTCCAAACTCTTTTGCTGTTTGTGTTGTCCAAGTTTTTACCGAGGTAATTTTGGTAGTTGTTGGTTGTGTGCGTTTTTATTTGGATTGATATTTGGTTGTTTAGGTTTTCTATTTGTGCTTTGGTGAGTTGTGTGGGGATGTTTTGGAGTTTTAGTGCGTTTCTTTGTTTTATGAGGGTAGTGATTTCGGGAGTAAGGTTTGGTTTGTATTTTTTTAATGTAACCTTTTGGGATGAAGAAGTTGGCCGCTTTCTGGATTGTGAGGGTGAGGTGTTTTATATATATATATATATATATATATATATATATATATATATATATATATATATATATTATATATATATATATATATAATATATATATATATATATATATATAAATGGGAGAGGTCGTAGTGCCATTCACAGTGATGAAAGCACCCCCGGTATGAAAAGATGGACTAGATCATTCCATTCACTCCGTTTCCCTTTTGTTCGTTCCTTTTCGCGTTTCATCTTCTTAGAGGGCCTCCCTTGACTAACAATGGAGTCTCTATATTCCCACAACCTTCCCTTTTCTTCCCATGTATCCTACAAATTTACAAGCACATACACACACATTACCTTTTAAAAAAATAATTTTTCACATTGGCCAAACGTAAAACTACATCGGAGAAGGTTGTAGGGGCGTCTTCCAAATATAACAACTCATTCACACCTTCACCCATCACCACTTGAGAATTGGTGACCTCCGGTGATGAGGTTGGTGCCACCAAGACCTTGAAGCCGACTAGCCCTGGTGCACGGTCTTCTTTTTTCATTAATTTTGGCAACATTCGAGATCTCTTTTCTATCTTCCACTTTGCTGAACACCACCTCTCTTCTTCTAGACCTCGTCTCTTGCTCCTATCTGAAACTCAGGTGTCTGAATGCACTGACAGAAAACCTTACTCAGTTTCTTCCTATTGTCTTTATCCTCGATTTTCTTCCAAAGGCGGATGTTGCCCATAAGTCAGCAACGATGTAGTTTGTTATCGTTTCTCTAATTTGGAATCATGAATTCTCTACTTTATGACTTAAACTTTTCTGCAACTAACTCTACAACTAAATTCATTTGTTCTGTCCATTTATTTCCTAATTCTACAAACTACAGAAAATTCTTCGACTATCTTAACTTCAAAATAGAACAAATACTTTCTTTTTCTCCTATCTCCGAAATCAATATTTTAGGTGGTTTCAATGTTCACCACCGACAATGGCTTTCATCTAGCTCTCATGATCCAGCTGGAGAACTCGCCTACTACTTTCTATCCAGAACAACCTTGAGCAGTTGGTGCAACTCCCTACCCTTATCCCTGATCGCCTTGGTGATGAACCCCACATATTTGATCTTTTCCTAACATCTTATACTTTTCCTCACACTGTTAAACTCTTTCCTCCAATGGGTTTATGCGATCACCTTCTTGTCTCTGTACCATTGTCCTGTCTCTTCAAGTCTTAAACAAGAAATATCTCTGCTTATTGCTAGGAAACGTTTGTGGAATTTAGGTGACGCAAGCTGGTCATATTTGCGGTCAAAAAGATTTCCCATGGAATGATTAACGGTTGTGGGACCCTTCGGGATGTGCGAGCTGATTCTCTCTGGCATGAAGCCATACATTAAATATTCTTTCCCTTCCACTAAACTTAACAAACCTTGGTTTAACTCTACTTGTTCTCGTGTTATCCACCGTGGGAATGCTGCCTTCAGGGATTACCTTCGTCTTCAAACTCCAGAAACTCACACAACTTATATTTCATCCTGGAATCGTGCAAAATATATTCTCCTCAACTCTAAAAACTCATTTCTCCGCATAAAATGCAATAATCTTTCTAGTTCCTCTTCATTACGTTCATTTCGGTGTTTTGCAAAAAATGTCAACTCTAACTTTGCTTCTTCCTCTTTTCCTCCTTTAGTATCTTCGGACGGTACAACTACCGCTTTGCCTTTTTCTAAAGCTGAATTCTTCGCTCAATGTTTTGCCTCTAATTCAACATAAGACGATTCCGGAGCTGTTCCTACTCTTTCAACCCCCTACAACTCATTTATGCCTAAAATTGTAATTTCTTCTGAAGACGACATTTCTGCTCTCACTGAACTTAACACTAAGAAGGCGTACGGTCCTGATGGTATCCCTCCTGTGGTTCTCAAAATTTGTGCTTCCGAGTTTGCACCCTGCCTTGGTAAACTATTTCGTGTATGTCTTTCTACTTCAACGTTCCCTTCTTGCTGGAAACGTGCGCTCATTCAGCTTGTGCCGAAGAAGTGGGATCCCTCTCAACCCTGTAACTATCGTCCCATTTCTTTAACCTTCGTTCTTTCTAAAGTTTTCGAATCCATCCTTTTCAGGAAGGTTTGGAAACATCTTAATTCTTCTAATCTTATCTCTGATCGCCAATATGGCTTTTGTAAGAAACGCTCTACTGGTGATCTCCTTTCCCTTCTCTCTGACTCTTGGTCCTCCGCTCTTCGGCATTTCGGTGAATCCTTTGCTGTTGCGCTAGACATATCGAAAGCTTTCGATAGAGTCTGGCACAAAGCTTTGATTTCCAAACTTCCCTCTTTCGGAATCTATCCTTCTCTCTGTGACCTTCTCTTTAATTTCCTTTCCGGTCGTTCTATAGCAGCTGTTGTAGACGGCCATCGTTCTTCCTTTAAATCTATTAATGTTGATGTTCCTCAAGGATCTGTCCTATCCCCAACACTTTTTCTGCTTTTCATTAATGACCTTCTCTCTGTTACTTCCTTTCCTATCCACTCCTATGCTGATGACTCCACCCTTCATTACTCTTTTCAATTTGAAAGGCACCCTTCCCAACGACAGTTACTTGACGCCAGGAAGGTAGCCTTGGAGCAACTGACTTCTGATCTTTCTCTCATTTCTAATTGGGGCAGAGAGAACATGGTTGTTTTATTGTCACCAAAACTCAATTCCTCCATCTTTCTACTCGACACAATCTTCCACACAACTATGATATCTTCTTCGAAAACACACAACTCAAGTCTTCATCTCTACTTAATATTCTATGTGTCTCTTTTTCTCGTGATCTTTCTTGGAATGATCACATTACCTCTCTTTCTAAACAGGCTTCTAAGAGGTTGGTTGTTCTGAGGTGCCTTCAGTATTTCTTCACAAAACCCCAATTGTTTGCTCTGTATAGGGGTATTGCTCATCCCTATATGGAGTATGAATCATACATCTGGGGTGGTTCCACTCATACAGCTATCCTTGAGAAGGTGGAGTCTAGGGCTTTTCGACATCAATTCTCCTGCTCTTACTAATTCTCTCCAATCTCTTTCTGCCCGTCGAACTGTTGCGTCACTCTATTTATACTATCGCTATTACAATGGAACTGAACTTCTGAACTCTCACGTCGCATACCTCCTCCATTGAGAAGGGCTCGTGCGACTCGTTTTTCTACACAGTCTCATTCTTTCTCTGTCCAACTCTCTGACCCCAGACTTAACCAATATGCTCAATCTTACATGTACTCTACTGGTAAAGTCTGGAACACACTCCCTTCATCTATTTTCCCAACTTCCTATGACTTACACACCTTCAAACGTCGTGTATCAGGACACGTCGGCTTTACATTTGATCTGTTTTCCGTCTTTCCCTCTAACTCTGGTGGAGTTTTTGGTAGGCCACTGGTCTTTGCCCACAAGAGGTGAGATAATATATATATATATATATATATATATATATATATATATATATATATATATATATATATATATATATATATATATATATATATATATATATATATATATATAATATATATATATATATGAATGTACTTTTTTATTTTTTTCTTTCTTTCGGCAATTCTATTCCGATTTTATCGTTTGTTTGTTTTTTTTTTGTGTGTGTGTGTGTGTGTGTGTGTGTGTGTGTGTGTGTGTGTTTTTTTTTCTATTGAGTAGCATTTGTTCCAAAATAAGGCTCGTACTTTTCATAAGAAGAATCCTCATAATTTCTTCTTTATAAGACATTTGAATTTCACTATTAAAATTAGCATCAAAAAGCTCGATTGAACATTTCGGAAATTCAAATAATTCTAATAAAAAAACATTGTATCAGGAAGTTGCCTGAGTTTGCAAAACCGCTGCGTTCACCTCACTCTCTTTCCTGACCATTTTCTTTGCGGTTCAGTCCAGCTGAAATTGGCTCGAATCTGGGGTCCGGAGGTCAGGGGGTCCGGAGGTCCTTGGGTCCGAAGGTTGCAAAATCGCTGCGTTCACCTCACTCTCTTTCCTGCTGAGCATTTGTGAAGTTCTAAAAAGAAGTTCGATTGAGCATTTGGGAAATAATAAAAATGCTCTATTGAGTATTTACAATATACAATAACTAAAAATGAATAGAGAAGACTTTTTTCAGTTTCCACACTTCTTCAAGAAATGGAAACTTCTATCTCCAGTGACGCGGAGGTAGGAGAACAAAACCTCATACCCGAGGAAATGAAGAAAAATGTTGAAGAAGTCACATTACAGAGTATGCGGTTCCAAATCTACCCACCCTATTATATGTATATATATATATATATATATATATATATATATATATATATATATATATATATATATATATATATATATATATATATATATATATATATATATATATATATATATATATATATATATATATATATATATATATATATATATATATATATATATATATATATATATATATATATATATATATATATATATATATATATATATGGGCTGAGAAAACATGGTGGTTTTGAATGCCTCAAAAACTCAATTACTCCATCTCTCTACTCGACATAACTTTAAGAAACATAATAGAGACAGTTAGAAGCCACGCGGGCCTATCGAGACTGTCCCAGTCGAAACAAATAATAAAAACATTAATACCAGTACAAACTATTATTTCCCTAGTTATGAATTCCTTCATGCAAAGTAGGATAAAAATGAAACTAAGCCCCCCGCATATATTTAGTAAACTTAACTAATTACACATGCAACGTGAAATGAAGCAACACCCACTACAAAACTGAAAGTTAGGCTTCGTCACAAACTGAACTAAATTTCATAGGTTTAGTCACAAGCTGGTCTATAAAATTCATATATACCCGCCAATTTGGCTTAGTCAAGTTAAACTATACGATACCTAAACTATCCATATATCTATCTACCCACTCCTAAATGTTGCAAGAGAATCACAGTCAACCACTTCCTGCTGCAAACCATTCCAAAAATCAACAACTCTATTACTGAAAGAGTATTTTCTTAGATCAAGATGTTATGACTTCTTTTTAATTTTCTTATCATGGCCTCTAGTTTCTCTTTCATGGTTCATTATAAAGTATTTTTCCAGACAACTATGAAATCTTCGGAGACACTCGACTCAAACCTATACCTGTCCTAAATATTCTCAACCTTTTTTCCTTCGTGATCTTTCGTGGAAGGATTACATTACTCTCTTTCTGAACAAGCTTCTGAGAGGTTAGGTGTTTTGAGGAGCCTTAAGAATACTTTCACGCCACCCCAGTTGTTTGCTCTTTATAAGGGTGTTGTTTTCTTCTGTATGGAGTGGGACTGTCATATCTGAGATGATTACATTTATAGATATCTCCTTGAAAAGGTGGAGTCTAGGTCCTTTCTGTCCCTGACACTGTTTTTCTGAACTCCCCATTGCATACCCCCTCCATTGAGAAGGGCTTCAGCAACACGCTTTTATACACAGTTTTATCATTTCTCTGTCAAATTCTCTGACCCCAAACTTAGCCACTATGTTCAGTCTCGCATGTGTGCTATAGGAAAAGTCTGAAATAAATTCACAATATATATTTTCCAAACTTCCTTTGAATTACACGCCTTCAAACGCGTGTATCGAGACATGTCGGCCTTTAATCGACCTTCATTCTGCTATTCTCCAACTCTGATGGAAATTAATGCCTCTCGCCTTTATCTTTCCGATTACATTCTTGCTGACCTGGATACAATTTCCCAGTGAGATAGTCTAAATAAACCTTGTGAAATTCAATTCTTTAAAAACTCAACTTTTCAAAATTTCCCTTTCAAAGACACCTCCTAAAATTTCTATTTCCTTCGATGGTTCTCTCGTGTCTACAGTTGACAGTATAAGCATCTTTGGCTTTACATAAACAAAACAATGTCTTGAAAACCTCACATCATAAATATTACTAGGGCTGCCTGAGAGTTCTGATTAGACTGAGAGAATTTTTTACTTCTTCGCAGTTACTCCAACTAATTATACAAGAGCCTCATCCGCCATTGTATGGAGAACTGCACTCATATCTGGGGAGACTCAGGTTTTACCAGTCTTTTGGATGTAGTTAAGTCAAAGGCTAAAAGACTTATAAATTGTTTCTCTCTTTCTAATTCACTTGACCCTTTATCATTGCGACGAAACGTTGGTGCCTTGAATTTGTACTACAGCGCAAATGTTCAAGAGAACTGTTCATTTTTATACCTCCACATGTGCGACGGCCTCGCAACAAAAGGGGTGCATTGTCCTCACATAAATTTAGTGTGGACATAATACACTATAGGCTTCTTTCAAGCCAACTCTATTTTTTGGAATTCTCTTTCATCTTCAGTGCTTCCTCATTAATTTAATCTCAATTGCTTTTAAAGCCGACGTCTGTGCTCACCTACGAAACTTGTGTTAGGTGGGATTTGTAGAATTTTTCTTATTCTCTTATTAATCTAACACCCACTATTTGAAATAGGGCTATGCTCTTGAGTGGTGGTCTTGTGTAATATATATATATATATATATATATATATATATATATATATATATATATATATATATATATATATATATATATATATATATATATATATATATAATGTCTCCTCTGGTGAGCAAAGGCTGGAAGCTACCAAATTCCACCAGAGTTGGGGAACATTCTGAATCTGGTCGCTAATGGCCGACGTGACCCGATACGCGGAGTTTTAAAGTGTACAAGTCAAAGGAAGATGAGAAAACAGAAAAAGGGAATGTGTTACAGACTTTACCAGTAGAATGCATGTAAGACTGAGCTTAGCGGTTTAGTCTGGGGTAGAGAGTTGGAAAGATAAAGGATGAGACTGTGTAAAAAGTAAATTCGTGTCGCAAAAGCCCTACTCAATGGAGGGAATATGCGTCGTGAGAGTTGAGAAGAGCAGTTTCTATTGTTAGCATAGAGAGAGTGACGCAACAATTCGACGTGCAGAAAAAGATTAGAGAGAGTTAATAAGAGCAAAAGAGTTTATAAGACGAAAAGCCCCAGACTCCACCTTTTCGAGAAGGGCTCTGTGTGTGGAACCACCCCAGATATGCTAGGCGTACTCCATACAGGGGCGAACAACATCCCTATAAAGAGCAAGCAACAGGGGTAGCGTTAAAGAAGTTACAAAGGCGCCTCAGATCTCCCAACCTCTTATAAGCTTGTTTAGAAAGAAAAGTAAGATGATCCTTCCAAGAAAGTTCACAAATATTGAGGACAGATGAAGGTTTGAGTCGAGTTTTTTCTAAGAAGATGTCGTAGTTGAGAATGAGTTGGAGACAGGACAAATGCATGAGGAACACCACTATTTATAGGCTTAAAGGAAGTAAGGGGACTGTCTACAGCGAATGCTATAGAACGACCAGAAAGGAAATCAGAAAGAAGGTCACAGAGAGAAGGACAGATTCCGAAATTGGAAAGTTTGGAAATCAGAGCTTTGTGACAGACTCTATCGAAAGGTTTCGAAATTGCCTAGCGCCATAGCGAAAGACTCACCGAAGCCCCGAAGAGCGGAGGACCAAGAGCCAGAAAGAAGGGAATAGAGATCTCTAGTAGATCATTCATTACGAAAGTCACGCTGAAAATCAGAGATTAGATTAGAAGAATTAATGTGTTTCCAAATCTTCCTGTTAAGGATGGATTCGAAATTTTAGAAAGAACGGAGGTTAAAGATATTGGACAATAGTTAGAGGGTTGAGAAAGGTCCCCCTTCTTCGGCACAGGCTGAATGAGTGCACGTTTCCAGCAAGAAGTGAAGGTTGAAGTTAAAAGACACACACAAAATAGTTTACCAAGGTAGGGTGCAAGCTCAGAAGCACAAGTTTTGAGAACCGCAGGAGGAATACCATCTGAACTTCTTAGTTTTAAGCTCAGAGTTCAGAAATGACATCTTTAGAAGAAATTACAATGTTAGGCATCAGTGAGTTGGAAGGAGTTGAAGGAGGTGGAAAAGCTCTGGAATCGTCTAAGGTAGAGTTAGAAGCAAAAGTTTGAGTGAAAAGAAATTGTGTTATCAGAAGAAACTAGACGAGGGAAAGAGGAAGAATAAAAGTAAGAGTTGACATGTTTTTGTCAAGATGCCAGAAAAGGCTAGAGGAAGAGAAACCAGAAAGGATATTACATTAACGACAAATGAACAGGAGGTGGAAAAGCTCTGGAATCGTCTAAGGTAGAGTTAGAAGCAAAAGTTTGAGTGAAAAGAAATTGTGTCATCAGAAGAAACTAGACGAGGGAAAGAGGAAGAATCAAAGTAAGAGTTGACATGTTTTTGTCAAGATGCCAGAAAAGGCTAGAGGAAGAGAAACCAGAAAGAATATTACATTAACGACGCAGAAAAGTATTTTTGGTATCACGGAGAATTGATTTTGCACGATTCCGGATGAAATGTAAGTTTCATGAGTTTCTGGAGTTTGAAGACGATGGTAATTACTGAAGGCAGCATCCCTACGGCAGGTAGCGAGAGAACAAGTAGACTTGAACCAAGGTTTGTTAGGTTTATTTGAAGGGAAAGAATATGGAATGTAAATCTCCATGCCAGAGAGAATTACCCCAGTTATTCGCTCAGAACATTCCAAGAGATCACTCCCACGGAAGCAGTAATCATTCCATGGGAAATCCGAGAAGTACAACCGCAAGTCAGACCAGTTAACAGCACCGAAGTGCCACAAACGTCTCCTCGCCGAAGGCGGAGGCCGTTCTTGCGGAAGACTTGAAGAGACAGAAAAAGAAACGGAGATAAAGTGATCGGATAAACCCAGAGGAGGAAAAAATTTAACAGTATAAAGAGAAGGATATGAGTTTAAGAAAAGATCAAGTACGTTGGGTTCATCACCAAGACGGTCAGGGATACGGATAGGGAGTTGCAAGAAATGCTTAAGGTTGTTCTGCATAGAAAAGTCGTAAACGAGTAAGCGAGTTCACCAGCTGGATCATGAGAACTAAAAGAAACCATTGGCAGTGGTGAACATTGAAATCACCTCAAATGATGATTTCGGAGAAAGGAGAAGAAGAAAGAATGAGCTCCATTTTGGAGTTTAAATAGTAGAAGAATTTTTTATAGTCAGTAGAATATGTAGGTAAACAGACAGAACAAATATATTTAGTAGTAGAATTGCAAGAGAGCTTAAGCCATAGAGAAGGAAAAT
>SEYY01003576.1:17500-24691 GCA_009176605.1 Armadillidium nasatum
ATAGGCAGGAAAATATCGATAAAAATATAATATCGACTAAAAAAAATATCGATATAAAAAATATCGAAACTCAGAAACAATTTCCACCTAAGCCTATATATATATATATATATATATATATATATATATATATATATATATATATATATATATATATATATATATATATATATATATATATATATATATATATATATATATATATATATATATATATATATATATATATATATATATATATATATATATATATATATATATATATTATATATATATATATATATATATATATATATATATATATATATATAATATATATATATATATATATATATATATATATATATATATATATATATATATATATATATATATATATATATATATATATATATATATATATATATATATATATATATATATATATATATATATATATATATATATATATATATATATATATATATATATATATATATATATATATATATATATATATATATATATATATATATATATATATATAGTTACTAAAATAAGACTAAGCAACGGCACCTATATTAGCCTTAAAGAATATAAGCGTAAATTAGAAAAAATGAAGAAGAATAGAGGGAAGGCTACGAAGAAAACGACGAAGCAAATTGGTTCCGGAGGAGGGGGAGGTAAAGTGAAAATATTTTAAAAATTTACTCACCTAGATAAAGTTTTTATTTTATTTTATGTATTCAAATAAAATTATCTTCGCATATATATATATATATATATATATATATATATATATATATATATATATATATATATATATATATATATATATATATATATATATATATATATATATATATATATATATATATATAGTTAAAAAGGTAAAAATTTGAAATAATAAAGATTGTGCTATTGATAGGCCTCTTGAAATTCTCGTTAAAATCCTTTTGAGAAATGTAGATCTAACAAATTATTAATATTGTATTTAGTTGAATAGGACCTTCCGTCACATTCTTAAACTCTAATTGGTCTTTTTATAATAAAATTTACAAATTCAAATTGAAAATGGAACGTAAAATAAAAGAAAATCTCAACTTTGCTTACCATGTTTAATAATAATAATAATAATAATATATAGTTAAAATAATAATAATAATAATAATAATAATAATAATAATAATAATAATAATAATAATAATAATAATAATAATAATAATAATAATATAATAATATATATAATAATATAATAATAATAATAATAATAATAATAATAATAATAATAATAATAATAATAATAATAATAATAATTATTCATCATATTGCAAGGTGTGTAGAACAATTTTTTTGTGAAGCACAATTAGTTACACACAAAGAGAGCGCATTCCACAGCTGTGTGGTACTGGCATGTTATATGCAGTACATTAAGGAAACTCGCATAAAATACTCACTCGATGGTCAAATTATTTTGAGAATAAGATCATATCATCAAAATTAAATTAAGAGCATTTACTCTATCTCCTACAGCTGTTTTATAGATTGCCCGAAGATAGTCTTAGTCTTAATCTACCATAAAATGGTTTATAAGTATTTGAATTATTTCTCAGTCTGGAATTGCTCCTCTTATTGAAGCGATGGAGGTGTAAAACTTTTACCTAAGCAAATGAATTAAAGGCAGTTAAGGAGATTTTTTTGGAATGATAAACTATCATTTCTCGAACCGTTCTCGAATTTCTATCTTTAAGTAAACTTCTTACAAAACCTAAAAAAGGAGTGAAAGATGTTATTTTATGGTCTCATGAGGCACATAGAGATTTTGAACTTTGTAGATCAATTTTATCTTCCATTACTCTGTTTCTCCCTCAAATTTAGATTTACCACATGATCGATTTTGCTACGCCCTATTCATGGACTCCCGCAACATTTTTTAAAAGCATTTCTCCTCGATCAAAATAAAATAATATATTTTCCCATGAACTTGTTGCTAAATATTTGTTTGTATTATCTTTTTCTGACAAGAAGGTTTAAATTTCACCATATTCCCAATCACAAACTTTTTCCTTTTGATCTTTATCTCCTTAATTATTATTTTAATATTTCGATGGACTCGATTTTATTATACAGTTTAGTATGATTATTACATACGCTCCAAGATCAAACCATGTTGAAGCTAATGCTTTAAGTAGTGCTGACATCCGCATCAGCTGAGCATCCTCATCAAAATTAAAATCCGCATTCGCATTCACACTTTCAAAAATTCAACATCCGCATCCGCACTTCTTCAAAATTCGACATCCTCATCCTCATCCGCAAATATAAAATATGACATCCGATCCATCACTAGCTTTAAGTCGAATTATTAGGATGGAAGAGCCCTCGGGTCTTACTTCCACAATTACTCTTTCAAATGCATCTTGTACTGAAGTTGTGATTTATGAACAATTTCCATTGTCTTCTCAGTTGGCGGACGAAAGTAGAAGATGGTGTTTCTATAATTAACTTTATTTCCACAAGGATTGGAATAACTTTAACGTCAGGGGGTGTACCTGGCGAAAGAACTTTTTCTTTCCTTGAATTGTCTGTTGCAGCTGATTATTAAAATTCTACAGAACAAATAATCATCATAAGACTCTTTCCATCTCTTCTTTAGATGTCTTTTTACTCGATATTAAAATTAAAAAAAGGATATTGGACTAATCGACAATATTATTGAAGATCTCTGAGATGAATATTTTCTTCGGTTATGCTCTTATCGCAATCCAAGAGATTTTAAAGAATTCACCTCGAATATTTTTGGGGGTTTTAAACTTGACTCCTACGGAAACAGTAATCATTACAAGGGAAATCAGAAGATTACAACCAAAAATATGACCAGTTGGCCTCACCGGAGTAAAAAAACGCTCCATGGCCAAAGATGGGGCAGTTCTTATGGAAGACTTGAAGAAATAGGGCAGGATTCTGAGATAATCAAGTGTAAGGATAAACCAGGATAAGAAAGAATTTGATAGTGTAGGAGGTAAGAGTATGCTGTCTGAGCACTGAAATACCTGAGATGAGTCCTTCAAAAAGAGAAGTAGAGTTAGAGAAAGTGCGAAAATTAGAGAAGAGACTACAACTTTTGTAGAAATTGATGAAAAAAGCGAACTGTATACCAGAACAAGTTCGAGGTGAAATCATTATGGCAATAACTTCATAGGAATCAACCAACTTCCAAGTAATGATGAATTGATTGTTAAACGAGGAAGAATATTTGGAAACTCCCTTTCCAATCATCACACAGTGGTTTTAATTCGCCATTTTAACTTTTTTAAAAGAGATAATTAACATGTAAATGCCTGTAAATTTGAGGGATACATGCTATAGAAGGGGAAGTCGTGGGAGCATAGTGTTGCCGTGTCTCTTCACTCAGTAGTGGCAACCAAGGATCATTCCGATGCTGAGATCCAAGCTACTAGGGTAAACAAAAGCAAACGCAATTTATGATTTATATATATATATATATATATATATATATATATATATATATATTATATATATATATATATATATATATATATATATATATATATATATATATATATATATATATATATATAATATATATATATATATATATATATATATATATATATATATATATATATATATATATATATATATATATATATATATATATATATATATATATATATATATATATATATATATATATAATATTATATATATATATATAATATATATATATAATATATATATATATATATATATATATATATATATATATATATATATATATATATATATATATATATATATATATATAATATATATATATATATATATATATATATATATATATATATATATATATATATATATATATATATATATATATATATATATATATATATATATATATATATATATATATATATATATATATATATATATATATATATATATATATATATATATATATATATATATATATATATATATATATATATATATATATATATATATATATATATATATATATATATATATATATATATATATTATATATATATATATATATATATATACAGAGGTGGGCATCGTTACATGAAATTGGGTAGCGTTACCGTTACTCGTTACTTGAGAGAAAAGGTGTAGCGTTACCGTTACATCGTTACATTTTAAAATCCTTTGGAGCGTTACCGTTACTCGTTACTGTAACGCCGTTACATGTAACGCGTTACTTTTGGTCAGTTTCGGGCTTAATTATTAGTTTACAGTTTTCGTACATGATCATATGTATACATATTTACTGCTGACGATTAAATCATTGGATTAACTAACAGTTTTTAAACTTTTATTCAAAAAGTGCAATTTATATTACTATCATTGACCAAATAATATAAATATAGTTTTTAAAATTGTTATATATATTTTAAGTTTCATTATATAAATTTAGTGCAATAAATGATATACATTTATGGAATTTAGTGATACAATTATTATCCATATTTGAAATTTTTTTATAATTTACTTTATTAATAAACGTAGAAGATTATCTGAATTGTGCTTCACTTTGAACCCTAGTTAGCCGATCTTCTTTCAACATTGTTTAATTTTATTGGACGGTATGCAAAGTATTAAGAGTAAATTATTAATATTAATAATGATAATGGTAATAATAAAAAAAATTGACAGTATAATGTATTGTAAAGTTAGGTAATTATAATAATAATAATATAATAATAATAATAATAATAATAATAATAATAATAATAATAATAATAATAATAGTAATAATTAAGATCTATTTAAACAGTTAATCACTTAATAATAAAAAAAAAAAAAAAAAAAAAAAAAAGCATAAAATAAAATTAAAAAAGAAAGCATAAGGATTTTATTTATAGTAATTAAATATTATATATATATATATATATATATATATATATATATATATATATATATATATATATATATATATATATATATAATATATATATATATATATATATATATATTATATATATATATATATATATTAGGGTTGGCCGACGCACCGGGTGCGGTGCGGTGCGGTGCGGTGCGGTGCGGTGCGGTGCGGTGCGCAAGACTATTTCAGCAACACGGTGCGGTGCGGTGCGGTGCGAAAGAAAAATGAAAAGTGCGGTGCGGTGCGGTGCGCAAAGAAAAATTAACGGTGCGGTGCGGTGCGGTGCGTGGTGCGGGCCCTGGTGCGCACCGCACCGAATAAATTGTATCCTGCGATAATCTTCTGTTCCGTAAGATTATATATATATATATATATATATATATATATATATATATATATATATATTATATATATATATATATATATATATATATATATATATATATATATATATATATATATATAATATATATATATATATATATATATATATATATATATTAATTAGGGATGGAGCGATACCAAAATTTTTACCGATACCGATACCGATACCTAAAAAATTCCCCGAAGCCGATACCCGATACCCGAAATATAAATACATACCACTACCGATACCGATACTACTTATACAATTTTTTTGCAGATACCTATACCGATACCGAATTATTGAAAATATGCCGATACTTGATACTGATACCGACTTCACTCCATCCCTAATATATATATATATATATATATTATATATATATATATATATATATATATATATATATATATATATATATATATAGTATCTATATATGCTTGGCAGACAAATTGCGTAATATTTTTATTTTTTTTATTCATTACTTTAAGACAGATTCTACATATACATATATTTCCAGACTTTAGGAAGATTGTGGGATGGCAGATTTCTAATTTTGAGAGGTTTGGATAAAATTACAATTCCGAATTTCGGATAATGGGTTTGATTGGTTCATCTGGATTTAATCAGTATCCTAATACCACACTTCATTTTGCTATATTTAAGTTTATTTAAGACATCTTAAAATATTTTTTTTTAATTCTTCTCCGATTTTTATGAAATTTGCACGGTACATATATTTTAACCCGTTGAGAAAAGTTTACTTAAGACGTTTTTCTGTATCTCTAACGGTTTGATTTATTTAAAGAAATTTTACTCTTGAAAAAATTGGATAGTGGGGAAAAACCACTGGTCCACATAGCTTGAAAATTGAACTGTGTATTCACAGTTCTATTAACTAAAAATAGTAGGTAAAGTTTATTGATATATGCTTTAGGGAAAAAAATTATATGTCCTTTTCTGTCCAACTGAAGTAAAAATTTTGGAAAAAAATACCTTTCCAGATAAAAATAAAATAATTTAAAAAAATCAACATCTACAATTTTTTTTCATTTTCGGCAGTTGTTTAGAGGAGGTACAAAACTACAACTTCCTATACTTCATTCAACGCTATTTGTTCTTTTCGAGATGTTGCCTCTCAAATTTTGAAAATTTCCTCCCAAATTTTCAATATATATATATATATATATATATATATATATATATATATATATATATATATATATATATTATATATATATAATATATATATATATATATATATATAATATATATATATATTATATATATATATATATACTAAAGAGCAAAATTAACAACCATCTACAATTTATCAGTTGGGAGGTCCCGACGACATTGTAGGGTAATGGGAGTGCCTGTGTGTGGAAGTGTATGCCCATATTTTCGGCCACAAAGGTCTGGAAGAGGGCCATTTCTCACGAAAGATCATCGTACAACGATATCCTTTGTCCATTGGCCATTTCGCCAGTGGGGACGTGTCCTATTTAAAGACGAGTCCAGATTCAATCTCCATAGTTCCGACTAACGTCAAAGGGTGTATCAGCAGCCCAACGGAAAATACGCAGCGTGTAAAATTAAAGGTTAGGTGCCATATGGTGGTGGGTTGGTCATAGTGTGGGGAGATATTTCTCTAACCGCCCGTACAAACCTCTGCATCCTTCGTGAAGGGTCCCTGACCGTCGAACAATAAATTACAAAAATCCTTGAACCTTATAAAATACCTTATACGCCATACATCGATTCGGGGTTCATCCTTATGAAAGAAAATACTTGGCATCCAGGTGTGCTCACGAGTACCTACAGTAGTGAAGATTCAAATCGACAAGTTCCGAAGGTCTTCATAAATTTGGACCTAAATCCCATCGAGCATGTGTGGGAAATGTTGGAATGAGCA
>SEYY01003577.1:5000-23615 GCA_009176605.1 Armadillidium nasatum
TTATTATTATCATTAATATTTTTATTAGTGCTATAATTATTTTTTTAATATTTTCCTAATTATTGTTACTGTTATTATTAAAATCATTAATATATTATCATTATTATTTATTTCTAATATTTCTTCTATTATTATTTTAACATAATCATTACCATTGTTTAATTACTTGTAATATTACAATTTTTGTTTTATTAGTGTTAAATTATTAGTACCATTGTAATAATAATAATTATTATTATTATTTTTTTGTTTAATTTTTTTTTTTTTTTTTTTTTTTTTTTTTTTTTTATTTTTTTTTTTTTATTTATTTATTTTTTATACTTTTAATTTGTTATTTTTAGTTTAATTATTAATATCAATTTCAGTAATATTTTTATGTAATTTTCATTATTTTTCTTATTATTATTATTATTATTATTATTATTGTTATTATTATTATAATTTTTATTATTACTATTATTATTATTATTATTATTATTATTATTATTATTATTATTATTATTATTATTATTATTATTATTATTTTTATTATTATTATTATTATTATTATTATTATTATTATTATTGCTGCTACTGTAGTTGTTCTTGTTGCTGTTATGATGATGATTATTATCATTATTAATTATCAAAGAGCATTTTATTTTATTATGAAATTAAAGTATGTTTTTAAAAAAAATGCTTTTTAATATAAACCTAATTTATTATTATTGATATTATTACTATTATCATTATTATTATTACAATATTATTATTATTATTATTATCACTATTATTACTATCCAATTAATAAGCACATTAAAAATAAAAATCTGTAGGAAGATTGTCAGTTAGGTCCAAAGATATTTTTTAAGAATTTATTAAGGTTTAAGATCTAGAATCTATAGAACATTTAAAATATAATCTGATTGGTATTTGTTCCACACGATTGGGGTTTATCAAAATCCTTTTCCAATTTTATTTATTTCTAAAATCCCAGTTGGAAAAAGAATTAACGAATTTGTCACCAATATATTTAGATCTACCCTCCACCCTCCTGCTGTGAGTAAACAAAATGTGTTCTGTAAATTTCTTTAACCCATTTATGCCCGAAATTAAAAAAAAGTTTGATGTTTTCTTTTTTCTTTTTTTTTTTTTAAATTCACACATGTAGTCTGGAAATGTCAATTTCCAAGAATTTTTATAAAATTCCTTCTCTTTCATAGAATAATCATTCCTTAGAATATCCATGAGTACCAACTGCTTAAAAAAAAAATTAAAATACGATACTTTTTAAATATTTTATGATGTTTTTGGTGTCTAAATGGACACGGTGGGCATTAATGGTAAAAACAAGTTTAATTATATCCTAACTTTACGGAAAAATTATTTTCCTACTGGAAGCTAAATATCCCCAAGGCAAGTTTATTCCTACGAATAACAATTCTTTTCCAATTCAGACGTTATTTAGAGAAATGGAACCACTTCCAAAGATTTATAGATCCTTATTAATTTATTTATACAAGTCTGCCTTCTGTAATATGGTGTATGTAGTTCAAACTGATCTACAATTAAAAATGAGGATTGACAAGCAGGAAGAGTTTCCTATAGAACTGACCTACTTCTCTGCTCTCGTCAACATTCTGCTAAAAAGATATCATGGAGATATCCACCCCTTTTTCATCTTCCAGTTTCACTATCTTTCGACATCTGTATTCGCTTCATTATCGTAGGATATAGAATTTTTATGCATAAAAATTTACATCTCTCCTCAAATGACCAAACTTCTTTTGGGAATTTCACCCAGTGATGAAGTTCTTTTACGAAAAAGGCTAATTTTTTAAAATTATTTCTTTGGTGTTTCTACATTTCGATTTCAGATTTTGTTTTTATTTATATTATTACGATATTAAAATTATCATTTTAATATTATTATTATTATTGTTATTATTATTGTTATTATTATTATTATTATCATTATTATTAATATTATTATTATTATAATTATTATTATTATTATTATTATTATTATTATTATTATTATTATTATTATTATTATTATTATTATTATTATTATTATTATTTTTAATATTGTTATTATTTACAATTATTTTACATCTAGTTAAATTAATGACTTGAATGTATAGAAATCTGAAAACTTGTGAACTGCTGACGATGACCTTGACAAGAGGGTTTGAAACCCTCACATGTAGCGTATTAAATGAGAAGACAAAAATCTTTAGTAGTTGTGGCTTTTAAACTTTTTAATTAGGTAAAAATCCACTAAGAACTATCTTATATATATATATATATATATATATATATATATATATATATATATATATATATATATATATATATATATATATATATATATATATATATATATATATATATATATATATATATATATATATATATATATATATATATATATATATATATATATATATATATATATATATATATATATATATATATATATATATATATATATATATATATATATATATATATATATATATATATATATATATATATATATATATATATATATATATATATATATATATATATATATATATATATATATATATATATATATATATATATATATATATATATATATATATATATATATATATATATATATATATATATATATATATATATATATATATATATATATATATATATATATATATATATATATATATATATATATATGGTTCACCTGGTGGCAAAAGCAGGTATCATGGAAATAGAAGTGAAACGAAAATAATGGAAAAAAAAAAAAGAGAAATGCTGAGAAGAAAGTGGAAAATTTACCTGTTAAGACAAAAATGGTTCTAAAGATTTTATGAAGCACAGATTAGAGATTAGAGTTTGAATATCAACACAATCGGATCATAAAAGGAGAGTTAAGGCTACAAGCTTAGAAATCAGAACCTTTAATAGAAAAGGAGTCTAATGCGATAAGAAATATGATAATGTAGAGAAATTTAAGAGAAAGAATTTAGAAGTAAATTGGAAGAAGCTGTTATTCCACTGACAGGGTGAAAGCTTACATGAGAATGGAAAATCCAAGAAATTGGTTAACATAGCATTATATCAAGAAATCCTCAGCTTGAAACAATATATATATATATATATATATATATATATATATATATATATATATATATATATATATATATATATATATATATATATATATATATATATATATATATATATATATATATATATATATATATATATATATATTTCGATTATTTGTTTGAACAAACCCACCCACCAGTTTTAATAGTTTTATTACCTTTGTGATTAGAAGTCTTCCAGCCAAAGATAAAACAATTGTGATCATCATTATATAGTATTTACGCTAAGTTGTATATTATATATATATATATATATATATATATATATATATATATATATATATATATATATATATATATATATATATATATATATATATATATATATATATATATATATATATATATATATATATATATATATATATATATATATATATATATATATATATATATATATATATATATATATATATATATATATATATATATATATATATATATATATATATATATATATATATATATATATATATATATATATATATATATATATATATATATATATATATATATATATATATATATATATATATATATATATATATATATATATATATATATATATATATATATATATATATATATATATATATATATATATATATATATATATATATATATATATATATATATATATATATATATATATATATATATATATATATATATATATATATATATATATATATATATATATATATATATATATATATATATATATATATATATATATATATATATATATATATATATATATATATATATATATATATATATATATATATATATATATATATATATATATATATATATATATATATATATATATATATATATATATATATATATATATATATATATATGTTTGAACAAGCCAACCCACCGGTTATATTAGTTTTATTACCTTTGCGATTAGAAATCTTTCCAGCCAAAGGTAAAACAATTGTGATCATCATTATATAGTATTTACGCTAAGTAGGTAATTATACTATATATATATATATATATATATATATATATATATATATATATATATATATATATATATATATATATATATATATATATATATATATATATATATATATATATATATATATATATATATATATATATATATACTTTGGACAAGCCCACCAAACTGTACAGGTAGTTTTATTACTTTTGTGATTATATGGGTAAATCTTCAGGTCAAATAGTGGTCAATTGTGATAAGCAAAATATAGTAATTACGATAAGGAAAAAAAAAATCATACCATCAGTTCGTTTAGAAGGTGCTTGTCTATTGTTGTGGAAACATTCGTTACTTATACTTCAAGAATTTACTTTAGAGCAGAAACTAGTGTATACTTATTAGAATATATATTGTTAAGAAGGCAATCATACCACTAGTTCGTTTGAAGTTAGAAGGTGTAGGACAATATTAGTGAAAACATTCATTCCCTTTATTAAAGAAGTTCCTTTAGAGCAGTGACCATTCTATACTGTTAAGAATACGCTAAGAATTCAATCAAACGATTAGTTGCTTTGAAGTTAGAAGGTGCTTGATAATATTCGTGGAAACATTCGTTCCTTATATTTCAAGGAATTTCTTTATAGCATAAAATCAAATAGACTTATTATTCAAAATGGATCTTGGAGAAATGGACGAAAAAGACCTGAGAAAAACTGTTTTGAAACGGAACTTTGAAAATAAAGTAGAAGATCTCGTTGATGACTTCCTTGACCTGCCAGAAAACATTGACTCATCTTCATATCGAATACAGTGGGGCAACGTCACAAACGAGAACTTTAACGTTTTCTACCCAAACGATGATTACTCAGACACAGCGATCCTCCTGTGGGAGTGCTGCAGAGGTCATCAAGTAATATTTTCAGCAGATCTTTATTTATACAAAAATTCTGATATGTGTGTCAAATGTCACAAACTACTCAATGACATTTTTAAAGAACTTAAAGACAAACCCAAAAAAAATCAACGTCCTCCAATCACAGAAATGAGCATCAATCAAAATTGAAATGGAAATAATTTGTGATTCACAAGTTTTTGTTCATTTAGTATAATTGTATACTATTAATGAGTGGGTATTTATATATATATATATATATATATATATATATATATATATATATATATATATATATATATATATATATATATATATATATATATATATATATATATATATATATATATATATATATATATATATATATATGAATAAGTTTTAATAAATTATTTTTGAATAATTTGTGTAGAATTTTGTAAAACAAAATTTATTATTATTATTATTATTATTATTATTATTATTATTATTATTATTATTATTATTATTATTATTATTATTATTATTATCATTAATATTTTTGTAAGTGCTAATATTATTTTTTTAATTATTTTCCTAATTATTGTTACTGTTATTATTATAATCATTAATATATTATCATTATTATTTATTTTTAATATTTCTTCTATTATTATTTTAACATAATCATTACCATTGTTTAATTACTTGTAATATTACTATTTTTACATTATTGTTTTATTAGTGTTAAATTATTAGTACCATTGTAATAATAATAATTATTATTATTATTTTTTTGTTATAATGATTTTACCTTTAGTATTACAATTATTATTACTATTTGTATATTAAATTTACAATAATACTTAATGTTGTTATTTTTAGTTTAATTATTAATATCAATTTCAGTAATATTTTTATGTAATTTTCATTATTTTTCTTATTATTATTATTATTATTATTATTATTATTATTATTATTATTATTATTATTATTATTATTATTATTATTATTATTATTATTATTATTATTATTTATTATTATTGCTGTTACTGTTACTGTTATTATTACTATTTCTATAGTAAATTTACAATAATATTTAATGTTGTTATTTTTAGTTTAATTATTAATATCAATTTCAGTAATATTTTTATGTAATTTTCATTATTTTTCTTATTATTATTATTATTATTATTATTATTATTATTATTATTATTATTATTATTATTATTGTTATATTATTATTATATATTATTATTATTATTATTATTATTATTATTATTATTATTATTATTATTATTATTATTATTATTATTATTATTATTATGTTATTATTATTATTATTATTGTTTATTATTATTGCTGTTACTGTAGTTGTTCTTGTTGCTGTTATGATGATGATTATTATCATTATTAATTATCAAAGAGCATTTTATTTTATTATGAAATTAAAGTATGTTTTTTAAAAAAAAATGCTTTTTAATATAAACCTACTTTATTATTATTGATATTATTACTATTATCATTATTAATTATTACAATATTATCATTATTATTATTATCACTATTATTACTATCCAATTAATAAGCACATTTAAAAATAAAAATCTGTAGGAAGATTGTCAGTTAGGTCCAAAGATATTTTTAAAGAATTTATTAAGGTTTAAGATCTAGAATCTATAGAACATTTAAAATATAATCTGATTGGCATTTGATCCACACGATTGGAGTTTATCAAAATCCTTTTCCAATTTTATTTATTCCTAAAATCCCAATTGGAAAAAGAATTAACGAATTTCTCATCAATATATTTAGATCTACTCTCCATCCTTCTGCTGTGAGTAAACAAAATGTGTACTGTAAATTTCCTTAACCCAGTTATGCCCGAAATTAAAAAAAGTTTGATTTTTTCTTTTTTTTTTTAAATTCACACATGTAGTCTATTTTAGACCTGGAAATGTCAATTTCCAAGAATTTTTATAAAATTCCTTCTCTTTCATAGAATAATCATTCCTTAGAATAACCATGAGTACCAACTGCTTAAAAAAAAAATTAAAATACGATACTTTTTAAATATTTTATGACATGTTTTTGGTGTCTAAATGGACACGGTGGGCATTAATGGTAAAACAAGTTTATTTATATCCTAACTTGACGGAAAAATTGTTTTTCTACTGGAAGTTAAATATCCCCAAGGCAAGTTTATTTTTACGAATAACAATTCTTTTCCAATTCAGACGTTATTTAGAGAATGGAACCACTCCAAAAGATTTATAGATCCTTATTAATATATTTATACAAGTCTGCCTTCTGTGATATGGTGTATGTAGTTCAAACTGATCTACAATTAAAAAGGAGGATTGACAAGCAGGAAGAGTTTCCTATAGAACTGACCTACTTCTCTGCTCTCGTCAACATTCTGCTAAAAGATATCATGGAGATATCCACCCCTTTTTCATCTTCCAGTTTCACTACCTTTCGACATCTGTATTCGCTTCATTATCGTAGGATATAGAATTCTTATGCATAAAAATTTACATCTCTCCTCAAATGACCAAACTTCTATTAGGAATTTCACCCAGTGATGAAGTTCTTTTAAGAAAAAGGCTAATTTTTTAAAATTATTTCTTTGGTGTTTTTTTTATTTCAGATTTTATTAATATTATATATTATTATTATTATTATTATTATTATTATTATTATTATTATTATTATTATTATTATTATTATTATTATTATTATTATTATTATTATTATTATTATTATTATTATTATTATTATTATTATTATTATTATTATTATTATTATTATTATTATTATTATTATTATTATTATTATTATTATTATTATTATTATTATTATTATTATTATTATTATTATTATTATTATTATTATTATTATTATTATTATTATTATTATTATTATTATTATTATTATTATTATTATTATTATTATTATTATTATTATTATTATTATTATTATTATTATTATTTTATTATTATTATTAACAATTATTTTACATCTAGTTAATGACTTGAATGTATAGAAATTTGAAAACTTGTGAACTGCTGACGATGACCTTGACAAGAGGGTTTGAAACCCTCACATGTAGCGTATTAAATGAGAAGGAAAAAATCTTTAGTAGTTGTGGCTTTAAAATTTTTAATTAGGTAAAAATTCACTAGGAACTATTCTCATATATATATATATATATATATATATATATATATATATATATATATATATATATATATATATATATATATATATATATATATATATATATATATATATATATATATATATATATATATATATATATATATATATATATATATATATATATATATATATATATATATATATATATATATATATATATATATATATATATATATATATATATATATATATATATATATATATATATATATATATATATATATATATATATATATATATATATATATATATATATATATATATATATATATATATATATATATATATATATATATATCATGGTAAAAGCATATCAAAATAGAAGTGAAACGAAAAGAATGAAAAAAAAAAAAAAGAAAAAAAAAGAGAAATGCTGAGAAGAAAGTGGAAAATTTACGTGTTAAGACAAAAAAGGTTCTAAAGATTTTATGAAGCACAGATTAGAGATTAGAGTTTGAATATCAACACAATCGGATCATAAAAGGAGAGTTAAGGCTACAAGCTTAGAAATCAGAACCTTTAATAGAAAAGGAGTCTAATGCGACAAGAAATATGATCATGTAGAGAAATTTAAGAGAAAGAATTTAGAAGTCAATTGGAAGAAGCTGTTAGTCCACAGACAGGGTGAAAGCTTACATGAGAATGGAAAACCCAAGAAATTGGTTAACATAGCATTATATCAAGAAATCATCAGCTTGAAACAAAATATCGAGTAGAAAGATGCCAGAATGAACATGCTAGTCACATTAAAAGGTGGAAGCTGTTTTAGCAACCCATGAAAATTAAGAATATATATACGAGTATATATATATATATATATATATATATATATATATATATATATATATATATATATATATATATATATATATATATATATATATATATATATATATATATATATATATATATATATATATATATATATATATATATATATATATATATATATATATATATATATATATATATATATATATATATATATATATATATATATATATATATATATATATATATATATATATATATATATATATATATATATATATATATATATATATATATATATATATATATGCTCTCTTGTGGGCAAAGGCCAGAGGTCCACTAACCACCAGAGTTGGGGTATCACTGAAAACTTTGTCAATTAAAGTCATATAGCGGTTAGGTTTGGGGTCAGATAATTATAGAGAGAAAGATATATATATATATATATATATATATATATATATATATATATATATATATATATATATATATATATATATATATATATATATATATATATATATATATATATATATATATATATATATATATATATATATATATATATATATATATATATATATATATATATATATATATATATATATATATATATATATATATATATATATATATATATATATATATATATATATATATATATATATATATATATATATATATATATATATATATATATATATATATATATATATATATATATATATATATATATATATATATATATATATATATATATATATATATATATATATATATATATATATATATATATATATATATATATAATAGAGGGAGAAGTCATTTAGATACTCCTTTGAATTGACTTCCATTCCGGACTTCAATTTCTGTGCATTGAGCATCAATAATCTATTCTTAATTATTTTTTTTTTAAAATACTACCTGCATGAATGGATTGTCTATATATTTTTTAAGTATTTATCTATCCTTGGCAAAAAGATCTGGAAACATCTGAATTCTATTAACGATATCTAGAATTACCAGTAGGTTTACTTAAAAAAAAAAACTCAACAGGTGGTCTTCTTTCCCTTCACTCGAATCTTTGATTCTCTTTTCTTTGGCATTTCGATGAATCTTTTGCTGTATCATGGAGACAATATTTTTATTTCTGAAAGTTCATCTTTCGGTATCTATCTAATTTCCTTTCTGGTCACTCTTTTGCAACCTTTTTTTTTAATATGACACCGTTCGTCCATTAAATCTATTTGTAATGGTGCTCCGTAAGATTTTGTTTGATTTGATATCCTTGGGTAGTGGGTCTCACCTTAAAATGTCACAGTTTGAGAAAGATTGAGGATAAATTTGGAAGAGATGTCTGGAAGAAATGGGTTTTCAGAGGTATTAAAAGTGGAGACCCTGAACGTAAGAGGGGGAAATAAAGAAGAGAAGAGGGAAGAAGGGGGGGTTGTGATGAAGGAAAGGAGGATATATATTCTAACCCTTGAAGGAAACGAAACTGAAGGATTATGGGGTTTTTGTCATTTGGAAGGCGCTGTAGTGAATGAGAGCGTTAGAGAAAGAGTGGGTATGGTAATTGTTATGAGAGATGAGTGGTGGAGTTGTGTGAAAGAGAGTGGAAGAATGGAGGCCTGAATAGTTTGCGTAAGATTAATGTAAAGTATGGAGTATTAGGTACTTATATGTGCTTACGCACCAGTAGGAAAAGCAAATGAAAGTGAGGGAGAGACATTTTGGAAGTCTGAGTGAGTGTGTGAGAAGTTTTG
Organism: Armadillidium nasatum; assembly: GCA_009176605.1. Classification (NCBI taxonomy): domain Eukaryota; kingdom Metazoa; phylum Arthropoda; class Malacostraca; order Isopoda; family Armadillidiidae; genus Armadillidium; species Armadillidium nasatum. Next base: position 15,705 of record SEYY01003577.1, read on the forward strand.
GCGGTAGGGATCATGTTTGTCTGTTGGAAAATTTAAATGTGAAGATGAGTATAAGAAGAGAGAACAGGATAAAAGGGTCACTTGAAATGGAAGGGTTATGTTAAAATGGGACTGAAATGATTGGAAAGTGTGCGGCAAAGGTTTTTTTTAACTGGAAATACATGGTTTAAAAAGAAAGACATTCGCAAATATACCTGGGTGAGAGGTGTTAATGGGAAAAGGGGACTGTTGGATTTTGTATGAATGATATGGGAATGAAGGAGTAGGTTGTTAGATTTTAACGTACGGAAAGGAGCTGCCATGTGTATCTCGGATCATTACAGGTTGTGGTGAAAATAAAATGTGAAACGGGATAAGATTTATATAGGGAAAGAGGATAAGATGGCATGTAGTAATAATTGGGGGATAAGTTTGTTGAGTGTAACAGGAAAATTGACAAGAGGGGGAGTGGGTGAGGAACAAGGGAGTTTTAGAGAGGGTAAGGGATGTGTGGACCAGATGTTCACACTGAGGATGATTGGTGAGAAATTGCGTGAAAAATTGGGAAAAGTTTAGAAGGGTGTTAAGAGGGTTTGGACATATGTGTCGAATGAATGAGGACAGGATGGTGGGTAGAGTCATGAGATCCGAGGTAGAGGAAGAAAGTAGGAGGCGAAGGCAGAAGGTGGAGGCAGATGGATGGGATAAGGAAGATATTTTTTGAAGGAGAGAGGTTTGAATGTGGACGAGGGTAGGAGAGTTGCGTATGACAGAGAAAGACGGAAAGCAAAGATGATGGGGGGTAGGAGATAAAGTTGGATATGTATGTGTGAGGGAACTGTAGTGGGTACCACACCACGAGTATGGGAAAGGTGAATAGTAACCTAAATTAAAAGTGGTTCAGTGGTGAATACAAAAACATAAATACAAATATATATATATATATATATATATATATATATATATATATATATATATATATATATATATATATATATATATATATATATATATATATATATATTATATATATATATATATATATATATATATATATATATATATATATATATATATATATATATATATATATATATATATATATATATATATATATATATAAGTAGTAGCGTACCCATATTGTCGATCAATGCAATTGCATGCAATGTTGCATGCAACATTGCAATTGCTGGCAATGTTGCTTGCAACATTGCAATGTTGCATGCAACATTGCAATATTGCAAAAAAAAAATTTAATTAAAAAAATAATTAAAAAAATTAATTAATTAATTTAAAAAAATTTAATTAATAAAAAATAAATAAATAAATTAAATTATATATATATAATATATAAATAATAATATAATATATAAATAATATATATATATATATATATATATATATAAATCTTGTCACCCGCGTCACCACCCTTTGGGGGGATCGCTGAGCCCACCCGAGCCCGCCCGCTCCCGCGCCCGCCCGCTCCCGCGCCCGCCCGCGTGCTAAAAAAAATTCCGCCAACCGGAAACTTGCCCGGGGAATTATTATTATTATTATTATTATTATTATTATTATTATTATTATTATTATTATTATTATTATTATTATTATTATTATTATTATTATTATTATTATTATTATTATTATTATTATTATTATTATTATTATTATTATTTTTCCTTTGTTTTTTTGTATTTATATTCATCATCATCTTTATTATTATGTCATTCTAATTAATTTTTAAAAACATTGACTTCTATCCGGCTGGGACACTTTCCATGAAGTGTAGAGACCATGTTTACGGTTCAGCGACTGCTTCACAACTGATAAATTCTTTCGTTGTTCAGAGATAGAGGAAAACAAAATAAGCCTAACCGCCAGGTGTTTACCCTGAGGCTAATCAGGTGTTCAACCGTTTTTTAGGCCTAAGTTAAGCCTAACCGCCAGATGTTTGCCCTAAGGCTAATCAGGTGTTCAACCTTAATTTTTTAGGCCTAAGTTAAGCCTAACCGCCAGGTGTTTACCCTGAGGCTAATCAGGTGGTTTAACAAAAGAAAATAACCTTTTCTTTCTTCATTGTACGTAAGCTAAAAATACTTATTTCTATTGTTATAAAAGTTTGAAAATGTCACTTCTTTTAATGAAGAACATAGTTAATTGGTCTTCCTTTAGCTTGGTAACACCAATTCTACTTCTCAAAAAATAGTATAAGTTAAAATGTAAACAACACCTGTTACCCTGAGGCTAATCAGGTGTTCAACCTTTTTTTAGGCCTAAGAAAAATAAATAAAAATAAAAATATTATATATATATATATATATATATATATATATATATATATATATATATATATATATATATATATATATATATATATACATCAACACAGGTACATGTATATTACCAGATCACATCCTATCCTACACAAGGAACCATTCATCCAGCCGTTCAACAGGGGTACGCACCCTCCATACCGAGGCAACTTGTTAAAAAATACAGCACACAGGATGTTTCACTTGGGGATATTTTAAATAAATAATAAAAAATAATAAATAATAACAGTAATAGAAAATAAAAAATAATTAAATAAAACTAAAACTAAAAAAATGAATAAAAAATAAAAATAAAAATAAAAATTAAAAATAAAATAAAAATAAAATATAAAAAAATATTTAAAAAAAAAATATATATAAAAACAAAATAAAAAATAAAGTTAAAGATGAAAATAAAAAATAAAATAAAAATAAAAAAGAAATATAAAAAGGAAAAATATAAAATAAAGTTAAAGATGGAAATAAATACATATAATGGCGTGAGGGTACCCCATAACTTGACCTCTATCCAGCATCCCCAGCTCAGCATCAGCATTCCTCAGGAAATAAAAGAATTATAAAGTTAGTAATAGTTATTCATATATAGCTATATACCAATGTTGATGAAATAAATAATATATATATATATATATATATATATATATATATATATATATATATATATATATATATATATATATATATATATATATATATATATATATATATATATATGGATAAGGGTGCGGGGTCTCCCGTCACTCTACCTTACGATTCCCATATCCCTCCATCACTATTAAGAACACACATACACACACACACACACACACACACACACACACACACACACACACACACACACACACATGATGTTTCCATAGTAACTGTTTTTAGTTTTTTTCACTAAATAAATAAATTTCACTATATATTATTTATATTATTATTATTTTCATTAGTATTAGTATTACTACTATTGTTATTATTATTATATAACAGATTGTTAAACACATATATGAATATCTACACGCGCGCACACACACACACACACACATATACCCACATACTCAATCATTATTATTATTATGTTATACGTAATAGTAACAGTAGTAGTATTTCATACCCTAAGCCCTTAAGATATCTTACTTAGCAGCATGAGGTAGGTAAGCTATAAAAGCTTGTAAAGGCCGATGCATACACACACACATACATACATACACACACACACACACACACACAAACAAACATGAACACATTTATGGATCGTTTTAAAATATAAGTTTATTTTAACATGAATATTTTTAAAATATATTAATAAAATCTATTCGCGTTTTAAAAAAAAAAAAAAAAAAAAAAAAAAAAAATTAAAAGAAGAAAAACTTTTTCAAACATTTTTAACAAACTTCATTAAATATTAAATAAAAATTATAAAAATAACATTTTCAAAAACATTTCATTCATAATAAACTATATACTTTATATACTTAATAAGTATATGAACATAATGTAAAATGGAATTTCTTTAAAACAAATGTATTCGTATAGCATGTAATATATATTTTTACAATATAATATAACATTTTTACTTACGACAATATTTCACTAAGACCAACCGAGTCCATCTAAGCTCCACGACAGCAAAATCCATACTAATAATATTCCACCAATTATCATTAGACATTAGCACAAAAGAAGTATAAGCCCCGCCCCTTTTTCATATTCATCCAACCACCAGAGGGCGTAATCATAAAACATTACACAAGGTTAAGACCGGTATACCTTTCTACATAGGCCAGGTAAATTTCGGCTAACCTGTTTACCTATTTCGACATTGATTGATGAAAATATAAGCCCATCCTAATAAATTCAGCTTCCAGGTAATTAGAACTGAACCTTTTTGCCTTTTTCTTGACAATGACGAATGATCCGAACCCGCACTAACACACGTCATAACTTTTCCTTCATTTTATTATTTATTTTCAACCATATGGACTTATATATTAGTTCCCATTACAATTTTTCCATATCAAGAGCCGACATACTTAGCCCCGAAAGATGTTAAATTCCGTATTTCCTCATAAGCTAAATACCCTTTATCCTGTTTGCCCTGAATATTTAGCCGATTTCTCTTAATAAAGACCGAATCCTCATCAGCACTCATCGTAATTCAAACTCCATATACTCATTTCATTCATTGAACATACTTTTACATGGCCAATACAAACAGGCCTACTAAGATTTCTAACAGAATCAAACATAAGAATACCCAAATCTATCAATATCGAGGGCAGGAAAACTAATAACTTATTCATTTACCTTCGCATGGAACCAATATGCAATATAACTAACTCGTAAAAACTTTATATTTTCACACTTCAACTATTTTCTTATGGTTCTATATACACTATCTTGCTTAAGATACCAATATATTAACAATACATACATTCATACCAGGGTTTCGGACAACATCCTTACTAACAAGGGCCATAAATGCTCCTTCATTTTATTATTATCATTAATTTTCACCCGTATGAACTTATATATTAGACAGATTCAAACATAAGAATACCCAAATCAACCAATATCGAGGGTAGAAAAACTAATAACTTATTCATTTACCTTTGATTGGCCCCAATATTCAATAAAACTAACTCGGAAAAAACTTTATATTTTCACACTACAACTATTTTCTTATGACTCTTTATACACTATCATGCCTAAGGTACCAATACAACACAAACATTCATAATAAGGACTCGGACAACATCAAACATTGGATTTCTCGAATTTAGCAATCCTAGTCAACATATAAGGTACGTTTTCAATATCGAGGTTAAGCTAACTAATAACTTATTCATTTACTTTTGAATGATACCAATATTCAATATAACTAAGTTTTACAAACTTTACATTATTAAAGCTCATTACGGCTGACTCAAATCAAAAGCCGACATGCGTTTCACCGAAAGATAGCAAACTCCATAATCAGTACATGTTAAATCTCCTTTATGCCATTTCCCCCTCATATTCTACTTATCTTACCCTAGAAAGACCGAATCCTTACCAACACTCGTCATAACTTTTACTTCATTTTATTATTATTATTAATTTTCACCCATATGAACTTATATATTAAACCCCAGCACACACGGTCCAAATCAAGAGCCGACATACTTAACACCGAAAGATGGTAAACTCTATATTTTTTCATATGCTAAATCCCCTTTAGCATGCTTTTACTGAATATTTTGCAGATCTCATGATAAAAACCCATTCCTCACCAGCACTCGTCGTAACGCTTCCTTCATATATACATTTCATTTATTGAGCATACTTTTACTTGGACAATACAAGCCCTCATACTAAGATTTCTAACAGCGTCAAACATAAGAATACCTGAATTTCCCAATTCTATTTAACATAAGAATACCCGATTTTTCACATCTAGTTAACATATATGCAGCATTATCAATAACGAGGCTATGCATACTAATAACTTATACATTTACTTTCGAATGATGCAAACATTCAATATAACTAACCCGTAAAAACTTTGTACTTTCACACTTCATCTATTTTCTTGAGAGGTCAATTCATTAACAATACTTGTATTCATACTATGGTTTCAGACAACAACCGTAGTAACATGTGCCATTACTTCTCCCTCATTTTATTATTATCATTAATTTTCATCCTATGTGAATTTATATATTAGATCCCATTACACTCGGTCCTAATCAAGAACCGACATACATATCACCGAAAGATAGTAAATTCCATAATCAGTACATGTTAAATCTCCTTTATTCCATCTTCCACGCATATTCCACTTATCTCCACCGAGAAAGACCGAATCCCTACCAACACTCAGTCATAATTCATCAACCATATATACATCTCATTTATTTAACATACTTTTACTCAGGTAAAACAAACACCCATACTAATTACTAAGGTTTTCTAACAACATCAAACATAAGAATACCCAATTCTATCAATATAACTAACTCGTAAAAACTTTGCATTTTCACACTTCATCTACTCTCTTATGAGTCTTCATAAACTAACACGCTTTAGATGTCTGCATATCGACAATACAAGTATTCATACTAGGGCTTCGGCCAGCATCAAACATAGGAATTCTCAAATTTAGCAATTCTAGTCAACATACACTCAGCATCATCAATATTGAGGTTAAGCAAACTAATAACTTATTCATTGACTTTCGAATGGTACCAACATTCAGTATAACTATATCGTATAAACTTTTATATCTGTCACACGTCGTCTATTTTCTTAAAGTCTGACTCTTTTACAAACTATCTTACACTGTTTAGAACTTCGAATATTTATTTTATTAACATTTTTCATTTAAAATATTTAATTTTACTTTTTTTATTTCATCAAACATCCGATATAACATGATGCGTACACACATGCCAACGTAAGGTATCTTCAGAAAACACAAGCAATTAACGAAAACATAGATGCCCAAACACATTTTTATGCTTTCTATATTATTCATAGGGTTATTTCCTATACAGTAATGACATCCTTATATATAGGCTTTTCATACTTAACAAAGATTTTCATATTAACTGTATCTATAACTATAACCTTCATAATTTTACTTAAACTTATTTATTTAATAAACAATATTTTACCTTATATTTGGATTTCAACACAACTTTTACGATACAGTAAGGTTCTTACTAATATATTAAAAATACAAAAACACAATTACCGACTGACACATTTATACTTTATTGTTTCTATGGTGCTTTATCCTAAGTAACATTCCAAACAACCTATCCAATCATAATCAACAACCCTTACTCCTGCATTTTCAAGTTAGCATATTTCAAATACGAGACAAATACTTCATATTAAACATGAATAAACAATTATTTTCATGTATTGACCTGGTACGAGCTGTATTTTGTTTACTGACATTAGCTTTTCATGCATTTTCAAGTTAACATATTTCAAATACGAAGTAAATATTTCATATTAAACATGAGAAAACAGTTATTTACATGTACGACTCTATCACTATCTGTATATTTACTATCATTAACTATTTTAAGCATTTTTAGTATAAATCGATTATTGACACTTATACAGTAATTACAGGAAAGACACCAATATAGACAGTAGGGTACATTAAACATAAGCATACATTATTATTTAATTATACTAATATACCAATAATTTCGATAGTAATTTATGTTTCGATATGAGAGTATAGGTAAATACAAAGTTAGTATTGGTTCGACATGTTTCACAGGGCATACGAAGTGTGTTTTTATAAGTAATATACAAAATTCAACATTACATAGCTATCTCATGTTTCAAGAAACGTACATTTTATATTTTCAAGCTAATATATTTTATTCTCATCACTCCTAACCATAACAACCTAACAAATTTGATTTCGAAGGTCCTACCAATTAAATCAATATTGCTTACTTTATAAATGTAACCTTTCCAAAGGTAACATAACCTAACCTTAGAAGAGTATGTCTTCGGATCCTCATATTTCTTTAATAAAGCAAACTTCTGCGTAGGCATTATACTATTCATCCATTTTTCAGATGTGTGAATGGGACTTTAAACTATATAT
>SEYY01003578.1:0-2500 GCA_009176605.1 Armadillidium nasatum
TATATATATATATATATATATATATATAATACTATATTATATATATATATGGCGATTCCCCCATGACCTGATACACTTTGAAGGTAAGTCATAGGAAATGGGAAAATAATGAAGGAGTGTTTTCAGACTTTACCAGTGAGTACATGTAAGATTGAGCATAGCCTTTCTGGGGTCAGAGAGTTGGCAAAGTGACGCACAATTCGACGAAAAGAGATTGGAGAGAATTAGTGAGAGTAATATAGTTGATAAGACTAAAAGCCCTAGACTCCACCTTTTCAAGGAGAGCTGTATGAGTGGAACCACTCCAGATGTGTGGGGAATACTTCATACAGGGGAGAACAACAGCCCTTTAATTAAAGAGCAAGTAACTGGGGTGGTGTGAAGAAGTTCTGAAGGCGCCTCAGAACACCCGACCTCTTAGAAGGTTGTTTAGAAAGAGAAGTAATGTGATCTTTTCATGAAAGATCACGAGAAAAAGAAACACCAAGAATCTCAAGGAGAGATGGTTTGAGTTTTTTGTTTTCGAAGAAGTTATAGTTGTGTGGAAGTTTCTGTTGAGGAGAGAGATGGAGTAATTGAGTTTTTGAGGCATTGAATTATATATATATATATAATATATATATATATATTATATATATATATATATATATATATAATATATATATATATATATATATATATATATATATATATATATATACAACCTTTCCTACAATCGTGGGGTGATGTCAACGGCAAGCCACCTCCATTCAAACATTCACCCCTTCACTAATCTTTTCCATTCATACCTTTCCTCCCTCATCCACATACCTTCCTCCCAATTCATCCCTCTATCCCTTAACATCTCCTTGATATTACTCATCCAACTTCCTCTCGGTCTCCCCGTATCTCTCACACCCTCCAATTCTGAAACAAATACATTTTTAGCTCTTCTCTCTTCATTCATCCTACGAATATGCCCAAACCATCTCAGCATACTTTGGTCAGCTCTCTCAACCATACTCTTTCTTCACTCAAACATTCCTTTATTCTAACATTCCTGACACTATCCCTTCTACCAACATCACAAACCGCCCTTAGACCTTTTATTTCAAAAACTTGTATTTTTTTCTCTTCCTCACATTCAACCGCAATATTTCGCTCCCATACATAACTACCGGTACACAGGCGTCCCTCAAACATTCTCACTTTCACCTCCTTTGGTAACCTTCCTCTACTCCAAATATCCCTCAAACCACTCAACACATTCTCCCTTTCTCTTATTCCATGTCCAATTTTTTTCCCCACTGGCTAGTTAGGCCTTTGAAGGAACCTTCCTCCTTTATCCGGGCTTGGGACCATCATGGGATGTTAAATGTTTCCCATGGTGGGGTTATATATATATATATATATATATATATATATATATATATATATATATATATATATATATATATATATATATATATATATATATATATATATATATATATCAATCAACACATTAAATAAATTGCAGTAGGTTAAGAGGAGGACAGAATTTGCACCCAAATTGATACAGGAATTTACACAACTCTAATTGAGTGACGGCGCTATTAAATAGTCACGCTATTCGCTACTGGAAATGACACACACCCACACAAACATACAAACAAACGCCCACAATTCCAGATCAATAGGATAAGTATTGCCAAAGGAATATAAAAAGTTGAAATAAAACTTACATTTTCCTATTGGATTAACGTTAGAGATGGAATTTTTTATGCTTATCTATTGATGTATATTGTACGTGACTCTAACTTTATTTACGTCTATATATATATATATATATATATATATATATATATATATATATATATATATATATATATATATATATATATATATATATATAGTTAAAAAATATATTTAAGTAACGCATACAATTTTATAGGACAAAGATAAATGAAATGGAATAAATTTTAGTGCTCCACAATTTTTAATTATTTTTTGTATATTATTTATATATATATATATATATATATATATATATATATATATATATATATATATATATATATATATATATATATATATATATATATATATATATATATATATATATATATATATAGTATATATATATATATATATATATTCAATGAGCCTATTCATGGGAATGGTCTGGTATGTAAATTGAGAAATGTATATCTATGCGTGAAATAATATGAATATTGATGACCGGTTGTTTATATATGCAAGTTTGGGCGCTTGAATAAATAGATTAACAATCCAACTTCAATTTTTAGGCAATATTATTATTATTATTATTATTATTATTATTATTATTATTATTATTATATATTATTATTATTTATTGTTTTTATTATTATTTATTGTTATTATTGTAATTATTATTATTAGTTATTATGGTTGTTATTATTTTATTATTATTATTATTATTATTATTATTATTATTATTATTATTATTATTGGTACTATTGTTATCATTATTACTATTATTAATGTTTTATTACTATTA
>SEYY01003578.1:22500-25000 GCA_009176605.1 Armadillidium nasatum
CTTTCTTTCGTACTAACTTCATTCATTTTTCACCTTCAAATATTTGTTCTACAACTTCAGTTAATTTTTTTTTTTACCCTTTCTCTCTCTTTCTCTCTCTCTTTCACTCTTTCTCTCTCTCTTTCACTCTCTCTCTTTCTCTCTCTCTCTCCTTGCTCTCTTTCTTTCGAACTAACTTCATTCATTTTTCCACCTTCAAGTATTTTTTCTACAACTTCAGTTAATTTTTATATTTTTTTCCCTCTCTCTCTCTCTCTCTCTCTCTCTCTCTCTCTCTCTCTTCTCTCTCTCTCTCTCTCTCTCTCTCTCTCTCTCTCTCTCTCTCTCTCTCTCTCTCTCTCTCTCTCATTTTATCTGTAGCCTTCTCGTTCCTTTTCTCAGTATGTGAGTTTGTTTTCGTAATTTTATTTAAACTTTTTGGTCTGTTAAAATTCTGGAGCAAGAGTCACGTGTAATATATTGTTTAAAAATGTAAATTCTTTATTTTTACTTTTACCCAAAGAAAGTGGTTGTCATCACTTCAGTGGAATTCTTTTTTTTTTTATCTTCCAGTAATTGTAAAAAAGGTTACAATAGTTTGCAATAGTATGTTTTATTGATAAAAATAATTTCCAGATTCCAGCTCCGGGTCTGGCTCTGGTTCCAGCTCCAGTTCCAGTTTCCAGTTCCAATTCCAGTTCCAACTGCGGCTCAGATTTCAGCCCCAAATAGGCTCCGCCATGTAAAATTTTACATTTTTTTAAAAATAAATAAATTTTTTTTTTTTTTTTTTTTTTTTTTTTTTTTTTTTTATTTTTATTTATTTATTTATTTATTTATTTATTTATTTATTTTGCAAACGTGACGTTCGTGTTTAAATTTTTTTTTCAGTTTTAATACATGATTATTTAATAGTGTAATATATATTATGTATATATATATATATATATATATATATATATATATATATATATATATATATATATATATATATATATATATATATATATATATATTATATATATATATATATATATATATATATATATATATATATATATATATATATATATATATATATATATATATATATATATATATATATATATATATATATATTATATTATATATATATATATATATATATATATATATATATATATATATATATATATATTTTCCATCATATGAAACTCTTCTTTCCAAATTTTGCTCTTAATTCCACTTCTGACAACTCTATTCTCTATCTCTATCAAACTCATGTATTGCTTATATTGTAATTTCTTCTAAGGATGTGATTTTCTCCAAATATTCTCTTTCTTTCTTTCTTTCTTTCTTTCTTTCTTTCTTTCTTTCTTTCTTTCTCTCTCTTTCTTCTCTTTCTTTCTTTCTTTCTCTTCTCTCTCTTCTCTTCTCTCTTCTTCTCTCTTCTCTCTTCTCTTTCTTTCTTTCTCTCTCTCTCTCTCTCTTCTCTCTCTCTCTCTCTCTCTCTCTCTCTCTCTCTCTCTCTCTCTCTCTCTAATTGTGATGGTTGTCCGTTTTGTAATTTCATAAACTGTACGCTTCCGACGTTGTACTCTGCTTTAATATAGCTTGTTTCATCTTTATCCATCAACCTTTCCCTGTCATTTATGCTGTAAGCGTACTCTTATTCAACCTTTTCAGATAAAAGGGAAGACTTCTCAGCCCTTTTTTATCTAACTCTAATGCTTTTCCGAACATTATAGAGTCTATTCCTAATAGAGAGGTGGGGAAATACCTAACATCTAACTTCTAACATTTGAAAACTAACATCTAACTTCTTCATTCGAAATTTTCAATACATACTTCGCAAGAATAGCTTGTAAAAGGAACGCTCTATTAATGATCTTTCCCTTTACCTATTTGTTACTCTATTGATCTTTCCATTTCCCTACTTGTTATTCTATTGATCTTTCCCTTTCTACTTAATTGTTATTCTATTGATCTTTCCCTTTCCCTATTTGTTACTCTATTGTTCTTTCCCTTTCCCTACTTGTTCTCTATTGATCTTTCCCTTTCCCTACTTCTTACTCTATTGATCTTTCCCTTTCCCTACTTGTTACTCTATTGATCTTTCCCTTTCCCTACTTGTTACTCTATTGATCTTTCCCTTTCTCTACTTCTCTACTACTATTGATCTTTCCTCATTTCCTTCTTGTTACTCTAATGATTTTTCTGTTCTTTTTATTTTTATTGTAATCTTCCTTAAATTATGTTGATGAATCTGTTGTTGTTAGACATACCGAATGCTTTGCATACAATCTGTCATAAGTGTTTTATTTCCAAAACTTTGTTTTTTTTCTGGCAACCTCTACGATTTTCTCACCAGTTGTTATATAGTATGCAACCCGCGTTCCTTCATACTTTTTTCTACTGATAGTGTTGCTTGATAGTGTTCTGTTATATCGTAACTTTCTTTCAGTCTTTCAATAATGACTATTTATTTGTTATTTTGTCGCATATTCATTCTTATGCTATTTAGGTCCACCTTTTGCTATTC
>SEYY01003578.1:30000-32500 GCA_009176605.1 Armadillidium nasatum
TCTTTTCAGGCTTTTGTTTTATTCATGGAATAGAAAGTCTGCTTTGCCTTCCTTTGTGACAAAATTCCGCGACTTTGTTGCGACATGTGGGAAATGTGTTTTAAAAGTGTAATTTTCTTTCGGGGAGTGATACTTTTTTTTATTTGGTATTAAATTATGCATGTTTAAGCGACAATAGCATATTTAAAATAATTTTGCGATTTTCAAAGGCAGTTTTGTGATTTTTTCTGCGATATTTGTAAAAATGTTTAGAAATCATAGTTTTGAATGCATTGTTGCTGCGATGTTTTATTTTCATATATATATATATATATATATATATATATATATATATATATATATATATATATATATATATATATATATATATATATATATATATATATATATATATATATATATATATATATTATATATATATAGCAAGGGCGGCTCGTGGCCTTGTTGTAGGTTTGTAAAACCATACTAAATACTACTAGCTCGTGTACAACTATTATTTATTACTTTTCATTTCTTAATTATTTTAATTGGATTAAATACTTAATAAATTAAATTGCATCATAATATTATAACACTCCAATAAAGTGTTATTCAATGTAAAAAAACGTCATACAATTTTGATTATTTATTCAAAAACAATAAAAGTTTGCAATAATTTTACAAACACATGATTAATATAAACGGACGGGATAAATGTATAAGGACAATTCGAGCGCGAGTGCTTTCATACGTACATTTTTGTTTGCAAGCAAAGAGAAAACATTCTGAAATTTTAAGAAAAGTATACTTATTTCAATTTTTTGTCCTTCACAGTTTAGAATATCATTATTTTTATTATTATTATTATAATATTTATTATACTAAATAATAATAATAATAATAATTATTATTATTATTATTATTATTATTATTATTATTATTATTATAATACAAATAGGTTTTCATTATATAAAGGTTCTTCAATGTTTTTTTTTATTCACTTCTCTTTTTCAATACTTTTCCAATGTTTTTTTTTCTTATGTTATTTTTACCATTTCACTACTTGTTTTGCTGTTTTAACCATTTCACTACTTCTTATATATTCTTTTTCCATTTAGTACTTCTTTTACTGTTTTAACCATTTCACTACTTATATACTCTCTTACCCTTCATTACTTCTATTGCTGTTTTCGCCATTTCACAAATTTTGCTGTTTTCACCCTTTCACTCTCTTATGCTTGTTTTTACTATTTCACTGTTTATTCTGTTTTTACTGTTTCACTACTTCTTATACTGTTTTTACCATTTCACTATTATTAATGCGCTTTTACCATGACACTACTTCTTAATCTATTTTCACCATTTCATTACTTACTATGCTGATTTTACATTCACTACTTCTTTTGTTGTTTTCATCATTTCATTACTTCTTAAATACTCTTTTACCATTCACTACTTCTTATACTGTTTTCACCTCTTTCAATAGTTATACTGGTTTCACTACTACTTATTCGTTATTTACCATTTCACTACTTATACTGTTTACCATTTTATTACTAGTATCTTATTTTACCACTTTTCTACTTTTATTATTTTCACACTTTAATCTTCACTACCCTACTTTTTATTATACTTTATATTATACTATTTTCTATAACTTTATTCTAATTTTTTAACAAAAATTTTTTATAGTAATTTTCACGTTTTTAATTTTTGATACTTTTTCCTTCTACATTTTCTATCATATTTATATTAAAAGTTAAAGTAAAGGAATAAAGACAACACTGCAATTTTACCACTAATATTTTACTTTTATTATTATACTATTTTTACAACTTTTCAGTTAATTTTGCTACGTTTTTAATACATTTTTACTGTTACCTTTGCTACCATAATACTTTTACAGAAACTTCACCACATAATACTTTCCTACAGCAACTTTCGCCATTTATAATACTTTCCTACAGCAACTTTCACCACCTTTAATACTTTCCTACAGCAACTTTCACCACCTATAATACTTTCTTACAGCAGCTTTCACCACCTATAATACTCTCCTACAGCAACTTTCACAGCCTATAATGCTTTCCTACATCAACTTTCACCATTTATAGTACTTTCCTACAACAACTTTCACCACCTATAATACTTTCTTACAGCAGCTTTCACCACCTATAATACTTTCCTTCAACATCTTACACCATCTATAATACTTTCCTACAGCAACTTTCACAACCTATAATGCTTTCCTACATCAACTTTCACCACTTATAATACTTTTCTACAGCAGCTTTCACCTCCTATAATACTTTCTTACAGCATCTTTCAGCACCTATAATACTTTCCTGCAGCATCATCCATCATCTGCAATACTTCCTACAGCATCTTTCACCACCTATAACACTTTCCTACATCATTTTTCCCCACCTATAACACTTTCCTACAGCAACCTTAACTATTTTACTTCTACTTTTACCATTATAATTTTACAATTCACTCTCTACTAATTTTGATTCTTTTA
>SEYY01003578.1:37500-40000 GCA_009176605.1 Armadillidium nasatum
TATATATATATATATATATATATATATATAAAATACATTACATGCATACATACACACATAGACACATGCACACACATATATACATACATAAAAGATTAGTTTTCCTTTGACTACTGAAAGTGAACCACACTTTAAGGCCTCTTAGCCCCTCTTTCTTTTAGAAGTCGAAACGATTATTAATATATTGTTTTGTGAAGCGTGTCTAACTTGTGAATAATTGTCCCTCTTTCGTCCCGGCTTTGATGGGTTGCTTTATTGTTTCACGAAGAGAAACCTAACAATGTTTCCATAATATATATATATATATATATATATATATATATATATATATATATATATATATATATATATATATATATATATATATATATATATATATATATATATATATATATATATATATATATATATATATATATATATATATATATATATATATATATATATATATATATATATATATATATATATATGTTACCGGGTCAAAGCACAAGTGAGGATCGAATAAACAAACTTTTAAATGAATGTTCATTACGCAAGTTTACAGTAGAATATTAATTTTACTTAATAAATTTAGATTAGTAATCTATTATTGACATTATTGTAAAGTATTAAAATCAATCAATAATTTAACATGAAAATAAGATAAAAATATATTCACAAACTTACACAAATCTGTTTCAGTCTAAGTTCTTAGTTTTTAATTCATGAAGTTAAATGCAAGAGCAATAGTGTTTTCCCTTCCGAAATACGCTACCAGAGGAAAGCGGTGCCGTCCAGCACGTTCCACAGGCAGCCATCCCATCACTTCACCGTGGTCTGCATCCCAGACCGGTCACCGAATTCTCCAAGATAGTCCTCCCTTCGAAACTACATTGTTGACCTCAAGTGTGTTTCACTGCGCTCATGCCTATAATAATTAATCACAATATCCAACAGTCATCACTGAATATTCATAACGCAACGGCACAATTTAGAAATAACTTCAACGTGCCCGTCACCACGCGAGTCTCATATCTTAAACCTTTGCAGCTACAAGTACTGTTTACGAGAGAACATTTAATTTCCGATAGTCCATTAACTCTAGTTACTTTACTAACTCCTTTCTTTACACTATTGATAATCGAATCGTACTAAGACTAAGATTCAATGAGATCTTAAGCTTCATTTCGAAGTTACTTGATTTCACATCTTTATATATATATATATATATATATATATATATATATATATATATATATATATATATATATATATATATATATATATATATATATATATATATATATATATTATATATATATATATATATATAGAAGATTGCCATTTTATTAATTAGAAATTCCCTTACTTGTAAATAAACAATTTATTGTTTAATTTGTTTCCAAGTGTTTGATTTAAAAGTAGATTTTCCCCAATTTTTGTTTGCAAAGACTTGCATTCATTTCATTCGTACAAGTTAAATTAAAAGCAGAAAATAATTGCAAACTAATGGAGCTTTTAAAATAAAGGGTAACATCACAAATTTAAAAAGAAAAAGAAAACTTGGGGAATTTAAAAAAAAAAAAATTGTAAAATTGTAATAATAATAATAATAATAATAATAATAATAATAATAATAATAATAATAATAATAATAATAATAATAATAATAATAATAATAATGTAATAATAATAATAATAATAATAATAATAATAATAATGATAAATAATAATTAATAATAATAATTATAATTAAAATAATTTTAATAATAATTTTTATAATATTAATAAAAAATAAAAAAAAAAAAAAAAAAAAAAAATAATAATAATAATAATAATAATAATAATAATAATAATAATAATAATAATAATAATAACAACAATGAATAATAATAATAAAATAATAATAATAATAATAATAATAATAATAATAATAATAATTTTAATAATAATTTTTATTTTTTATACTATGCACCATATCCCGCATGATGCAGGGTAGTGTCGGCTGCAGAAAGTATTCATATTCCTGCAACCGTAAAATAATAATAATAATAATAATAATAATAATAATAATAATAATAATAATAATAATAATAATAATAATAATATAAAAATAATGATGATATTGATAATAATAATAATAATAATAATAATAATAATAATTATAATAATAATAATGATAATAATAAAAATAATAATAATAGTAATAATAATAATAATTATAATAGTAATATAATAATCTTTAATCTTTATTAATTCTTCCAGTTACAAAGTTGTACAAACAAAAAATCGTATGCTTTATATGTATTTATACAAAACTGAAATGGGCTTCTTGTGGGGACGAATTCGTCCTTTGAGCCCAATAAATTAATTCAAAATCAATATCTATCATTATTAAAATAAAGTTTATAACAAAAAATCAAATATTGGATACTTAAACTTTTTTTTTTTTTGTCATAATCTTAACTACCTAAACTACAAAAAACCTAAACTATTTCTTTAAACATAACTATGAAAA
>SEYY01003578.1:45000-47500 GCA_009176605.1 Armadillidium nasatum
TATATATATATATATATATATATATATATATATATATATATATATATATTATATATATATATATATATATATATATATATATATATATATATATATATATATATATATATATATATATATATATATATATATATATATATATATATATATATATATATATATATATATATATATATATATATATATATATATATATATATATATATATATATATATATATATATATATTATATATATATATATATATATATATAATATTATATATATATATATATATATATATATATATATATATATATATATATATATATATATATATATATATATATATATATATATATATATATATATATATATATATATATATATATATATATATATATATATATATATATATATATATATATATATATATAGGTCATTATATGAAAGATTGTTTTGTATTAGTTCTCAAAGAGAGAGTGATTATGATATTTTGTGTCTACGTATATTAACAGGGAACATGAAAACATGAAAATGACAACAAAGTCTACATCCTTTTTATTGTATACTTACTAAGAGTAAAAAATTTCTTTCAAAAACTTCAATTTACAGGCTTCCAATTTCTGTTATTTGATTAGCTAACTTAAAGAAAAAGGAAAAAAAAATAGTATCTTGATGACATGGCATTTAGCTTTCTAGTTTTCCTCTTAGGATTTGTATTAGGGATTTAACATACGAGTTAATCATAGTCCCTAAACATGCGATTTACATTTGGCCTTATTCTATAGTATGCGAATAGCAATGGTAAAATTGACTTATTTCTTCACTATCATTTATGGATCGGAAGGTACTGGGAGGCGGAGTAACTCCTTGACAAAATGTTCGTATGCCATGTTTTTGTATTTTCAAATTTTAGACCACATGGTATACTAGCAAAAACTCAACTTTATTGAAAATCCTTTTCCGAAATTAAATTAACACTTAATACAGTATCTTTTCATCATAATATATAATATATAATATAATATATAATATAATATAATATATAAAATATAAAGTCGCCTAGGTTCCTAAGCACATTAAAACTATGTTTAGTATATGACAAGTTAACTATAATAAAAAGTTTTCATATATATACTTTTCTAAAAGTATAATTGTAAAAGTATGTATAACTTTTTTTAAAAAAATGTATATTTTTAAAAAATATATATAAATAATATATATATATATATATATAGTATATATATATATATATATATATATATATATATATATATATATATATATATATATATATATATATATATCATGCAAATTAATTCCGTAAAGAGCAATAAAGAAAGCATCACGGGAATTAAATTTTGGATAATTTTAGATAATTCAAAAAAAAAAAAAAAAAAAAAAAAAAAAAACAAGAAAAAAAAAAAAAAAAAAAAAAAAAAAAATATTTAAAAAAATTAAAAAATTTTAATAAATTTTAATACTGTAATAAAAAATATTCATTAATTTATTAACTATGTATGTAGATATTTCACCAACACTTTGTTTTCCTATTTATCATGATATATATATATATATATATATATATTATATATAATTATATATATATATAATATATATATATTATATATATATATATATATATATATATATATATATATATATATATATATTTTATTTTATTAATTTTTTTTTTTTGATACAATGTTCTAATAATTTTTTTGTACTTTTTTAATACCCTATCTTGAGTATGTAATAAAAAGATAAATTATGAAAATTATTTTTTAAATTTATCAATTTAATATCTTTTGTATTAAGAATATTGAATAATATGTTCGTGACATGAAATATAAAATGTCACTTTGATACAGAAAGGTGATATTATTACGCCGAAATTTTCAAATATTCATCTTTTAAAATATTAATAAAAATTTCGAGAAATAGATGAAATAGTAAATGCATATTAATATTTAAAAATAGAGGAGCGGAGAGAAGGAAAATTTTTGTTGATGGCTACAATTCTGGCTGTCACTGCCCCTGTTCCGACTCCTTACCCTGCTCCGGCTCCGTTCCCTGTTCCGGCTCCACTCCGTTCCCTACTCTGGCTCCGTTCCCTGCTCCGGCTCCTTTTCCTGTTCCGGTTTCGTTCCGTGCTCCAGCTCCGTTACCTGCTCCGGCTTCGTTCTCTGGTCCGGCTCCTTTTCCTGTTCCGGTTCCGTTCCGCGCTCCAGCTCCGTTTCCTACTCTAGATCCTGCTCTGGCTCAATTATTGTATTGTAAATCAATGTTTTTCCATCTACCTCAGGCTTCGATTACTCACAAATCCGAACACTCGCAGCTTGCTGCTCCGAATCTCGAATCCAGGTTCCGGCTTCCGATTCCAGGTTCCAGCTCCAGGCTCCGAATCTCGATTCCAGGTTCCGAATCTCTACTCCAGGTTTCGGCTTTCGACTCCAAGTTCTAACTCCAGGCCCCGAATCTCGATTCCAGGTTCCAGCTCCAGGTTCCAAATCTCGAC
>SEYY01003579.1:0-2500 GCA_009176605.1 Armadillidium nasatum
TATATATATATAATATATATATATATATATTATATATATATATATATATATATATATATATATATATATATATATATATATATATATATATATATATATATACCATCACTAGCAGAAAAAGCCCATTTCAAGGAGGGGGCACATACAAAAGGAAGAAAACTCACTCAAACGATCGAACCTAACACACATCCCTCAGATGGGCACAGACGGAAGCCTTGAAGAGAGAAAGATTAAATACAGGAGGAAAAATAGATGATGATGCTAGAGAGTTCCACAGAACAGTGCCAATAGAAAAGAGATAATGCACCAACGTCATGTCACAGAAATAGGGGGTCAAGAGAGTTTGAAAGAAGGAGATAGTTTATTAATCTTTTATCTTTAGACTCAACCCTATCCAGAATAGTGGAGGAACCAGAGCCCACCCTCCAATTGTGAGAATAATACTCTATAATAAGGGTGAATAAGACCCTTACATAATTGGAGTAACTGCTCAGAAGAAAAAAATTCTCGCAACCTGAACAGCATTCCCAGCTTCTTAGAGGCCGATTTAGCAACCATTGTGATATGTGGTTTCCAAAACAATTTATTGTTTATGCTTAGACCAAGAATGTTAATGTTATTTGCGAGTGAGACGGGAGAGCCATCGAAGAAGATAGGAAAGTTAGGAGGTGCTTTTGAGAGGGAGATGTGATGAAGTTGAGTTTTTAAAGAGTTGAATTTGACAAGGTTGCTATGACCGCACCGGGAAATCCCATCCAGATCGGCAAGAATAAAATAAGAAAGTTGAAGGCCAGAAGCAACTCTAGAAGCAAAAGAGGAAACAGATTTGAAATGAGTAGAAGAATGGAGAGTTGAGTCATCAGCAGAAGAGTGAACAGAGTTAGAAGTGCAGTTGAGAAGATGGTTAATGAAAGGTAAGAATAAAGTTGTAGATAAAACATAAACCTGAGGAACACCACAGTTGACAGAAAAAGAGGAAGAGGCTGCTCCATCTACAAGTGCCGAAATTGACTATCTGAGAGAAAACTAGACAAGAGTAGGCAAAAGGAAGGAGGAAACCCAAAGGAAGGGAGCTTAGAAAGCAACGACGCATGCCATACCCGGTCAAAAGCTTTGGATATGTCAAGCGCCACCATATAAGAAATCCCAAAGTCCCTAAGGGCAGAAAATCATAGAGCAGTAAGATTGAAAAATATTTCACCAGCTAATCTCGAACGGCGAAAGCCATACTGGTGATCAGAGAGAAGAGAATGAGTCTCCAAATGAGCCAGGAAATGAGAGTTAAGGAGAGTTTCAAAAATTTTTGACAGAACACAAGTGAGAGCTATAGGTCGATAGTTATAAAAGTTAAAGAGGCTACCTTTTTTCGGGATCTGCAAAATAAATGCACGCTTCCAGCTTTGAGGAAACGTATTAGCATTAAGGCAAAGAGAGTAGAGATCAACGAGGACAGAAGTTAACTCGGAAGCATCCTCCCTCAGAACACGAGGGGAAATGACATCCGGGCCACTGGCCTTCTTGATGTTCATAGATTTCAGGATCTCATGCATCCGATCATGAGTAATTACAGTTAGATACATGGGATACCTGAGAGGAGAAGGAGTAGAAGGAGGGAACTATTCCTACCTGAATGAAAATTAGCAAGAGTGATAGGAGAAGGAGAGCTTTCCATTTACGATAAGCATTGTGTCTCTCCCGAAGGACAAGAAATCAATTGCCATGGAACCATGGATTTTGAGTAGAAAAAGATTATATTATGTGTGCATCTGAATTTGTACTGACACCACCTCTCTAATTATATAAAAAAATATGAACATTATCCTAAAATATTATAGTTTAATAGTAAAAACTAAATCATAATGGGTAATTAATAGAAACTTAAAACATATAAATAAATATATTATAATTAAAAAATTTAATGAGTTTCCCTTCCTACTGCCTATGAAAGGAGCCACAGTTAAAGGCTAATTAAGGTCTGAAAATTGTTCATGATATGGAAAGAAAAAGAAATCAAAATTTTGAAAAGTCCTTGACCATAACGGTACATCCACCCTAAATAGAAACCACCTTCGGATAGGGCTTTCACTCTGTGACGAATTTGTTGTAATATTCATGCTCTAAAAAAAGGTTAACTAAAAAATGAGTACAATTTTCCTTGAAGGTCTAAATACTGGTCATGAAATATGGAAAAAGGAGAAAATCAAATTTTAAAATCTCTTTGACCTTACATAATATTGAAACTGCTGTAAAGAGGAGCCTCTGTCGAATAGATCTAGGACCAAATGATAAATTTGTTCTGTTTTTCTTTTCCTAAGCGTGCGATTAACTTTAAAGATGATACGTTTTTTCTTGAAAAACGAGTTAAAAGAAATAAACATATTAATTGAAAACTAAAATTCCATCATTGAAATTTTCACGTCAAAATTTCAACTTCGTTAATTTATAACAATGTAAAATATTAAAACATTCACACTCTGGTTTATTACAAAAGCGTAGACTT
>SEYY01003579.1:7500-12500 GCA_009176605.1 Armadillidium nasatum
TAAATAGTTAAATAATAGACATGAAGCTCTATTCATTTCACAATTAGATTGGTCTTTTAAATATCTCTAGAGAGTACTTAATCAAAGTTCCGAGAAATTTTCCTTTGGGTTTCAAAATTTTGTTCTTTAATTAAGAGGAGGGTTCGAATTTCAAAAAAAAATTTATTTTCATCCGATTCTCCTGAAAATTTCGGTATATGTAGCTTTTTTGCCGATGAAAATAGTCGATTCCTAACGTTTTTACGTTACGTTTACGTTTTAGGGATTTAATGTTTAGCAGTTATATTGGAATGTTTTTTCAAATTTAAATCTACGGTGAAGCCACAAAAAAAAGTTTTTGGTCTGAAATTTAGAAGATATGTTCCTAATTCTATTGGCTACAAAAACTTCTAATAGACTTTTGCTCCCAGAGTTACACAAAAAATAGTATTAGCCCAAGACTGATCCACTATCGAAAGAAATTATTTTTTGAAAAAAAAAAATCCATATTTTCGAGGAAAAATTTTTTTTTTTTTTTTTCTTTTTTTTTTTAAAAAGTATAATTACTACGTAAATAAATTTTGACATACTTATAGAGGAGTATTGGCGCTACAAATTCTTCTTTATACTTTATTCGATCTGATTTACTGGTTGCGAGATATGATCTCTCAAAAAAGATCCATTTTTAGAAAATTTTCAAATATTCCTAAAGTTTGAGAGGCTATATCGTTCTTCAAACAATTAGCATTTAATAATGCTCTAAATAAATGTTGTAGACCTATCTCTCCTCTAAGCAATATCCAAAACTAATCAAAATGCTCGATAAGAATTTTTTTTTAAATAATTTTTTTCTTCGAAAGGGTAAAAAAAAAATTTAAAAAAATTCGACTGATTATACCTCTTTTTCTGTACGTGATATCAAAAATCGTTCTCGACGGATTAAAGAGATTGTTCAGGAAAATTTCAGGAAAATTTTCACCTCATGTGGAAAAATTTTTTGACCCCGCTATTCCTTTTTTTTTACTTTTGACCACTAATACCTATGAAACCGTTATAGACTCATAAAAACACTAAAAATGGAGCTTTTTAACCGGGAAAAAAGCTATATACACTGAGAATTTCAGCTCAATCTATCAAAAAATAAAAAAAGTTTAAAAATCGAACCCTCTTCTTATTAAAATTAAAAAATATTGTAATGTACAGTTCTGTAAATCATTGTTTACACGGACATTAAAACTGTAATAAAAAAGTAAGTAATTGACTTGGAGATCCGTTCTTTTCACTATTAGATTGGTCTTTTAAAGGTCTATAGGGTGGACTTAATGAAAGTTCCGAGAAATTTTCCTTTGATTTTGAAAATTGTTCTTTAAGTACAAATTTTTGATACCACAAAGAAATTTCTCAGAATTTTTTAGTCCTCCTTTAAAGAACTATAAAAATCCAATCTAATAGTGAAAAAGAACAGGGACCCAAACCCAGTATTTACCTATTTGCTACATCATTGAAATTTCGTAATTCTTACCAAAATTACGAAATTGGACATTATATTTATTTTTAATTTTAAGGACCAATTTTTGAACCCATAGGGAAGTTTCTAGGAATTTTCTTTAAATCACCTTTATAGAAGTATAAAAGTCTAATCTAATGGTGAAAAGAACATAGCTCTAAATCCAGTAGTTACCTATATATTACTGTTGCAAAGTAAGTGGTAACAAAGATTTACCAAATTGTTCATTACTTTTTTAATTTTTAAATCTCACGGATTTTCCTAAAATCATATCATTAGAACTATAAATGAAAATCAGATATATAGAACTATAAAAGACCAATCTAATGGTGAAAACAATAGAGCTCTGAATCCAGCAGTTTCCTATTTATAGCAATTGGAAAGTCATTGGTAACAAAGATTTACAAATTGGATATTACTTTTTTTAATTTTAAGTACAAATTTTCGATTCTATAACGAAATTTCTCTAAATTTTCATTAAACATCCTTAAAGAACTAAAAATATGTCAATCTAATAGTGAAAAGAACAGAGCTCCAAATTCATTATTTATGTATTTATTACAATTGCAAAGTCAGTAGTAACAAAAATTTACAAAAATGTACATTACTTTTATTTTAATTTTAATTGCAAATTTTTGACCCATTGGGAAATTTCTTGGAATTTTCATTAAATCACTTTTATAGGACTATAAAAGACTGATGAAACAGTGAAAAGATCAGACCTTCAAGCCCTGTCGGTGAAATTTTTGTTTTTAAAGAAAATGTTCATTTCTTTTAAGCACCTATTAAAATCTACGCTTTGTATTAAACTAGAATGCACAAGTTTTAATATTTTTCCTATTTACAGCAGTTTCAATATTATGAATGGTCAAATAGATTTCAAATATGATTTTCTCTTTTTTCTTATTTCATGACCTATTTTTAGTCCTTCAAGGAAAATGGTACTTATTAATTTGGAGTTACTCATCATTTAGTGTGGGAAAAATTACACGAAATATATTCAATGTAGCTTCCTATTAATAGTAGTTGCGCCGTTATAGTCAATAACTTTTCAAAATTTAGGTTTCTTTTTCTTTCCAACATTATCAATAATTTTCAATTTTCAGACCATAATTAACAGTATAGCTGCGGCATACTTATTACACAGCAGAGCCAGAAACTCCCTAGATTTTTTTTAATTATAATATATTTTATTAATATTTTTTAAAGTTTCTATTAGAGTTACACACTATGATTTAGGTTTTTATTATTAAATTAATTATAAAATTTTTAGGATAATTTCCATATTTTTATTATTATTTCATAATATAACTAGAAAGGTGGTGTCAGTAAACATTAAAATGCATACATAATATTAATATGTTTAATGCGTACATGCACGCATATATATATATATATATATATATATATATATATATATATATATATATAATATATATATATATATATATATATATATATATATATATATATATATATATATATATACATATAGCTGATGTCGTTAGAGCACTCCGTGGTTACTATTTATCTGGTGAATCGTTGTTGATGATAGGCTGTGTTTTGCTACCAACCAAGTTATGTGGAATGATTTTGATAGGATTTAACTCCTGCCTAGCTTCGTTGAGGGAAGGAATTACAAATCACAATTAATTCAGCTCTCAGCTTTTACGTTGTTTGAAGCTCGCCTATTTCCGGCTACTTCAGACAACCTTTTCACAGTCTAAAGCAGCTTTTCCTTATACGTTTCCTTATACAGTGTGTTGCACTGCCAACGTTTCAGTGAAGGGGTGAACAAGAACTCGAATCAATCGTCGTTTCTTTATCTTTTTAAAACTTACCTTGGATATAAGAATATCGTAAGTAGTAATGAAACAACGGTAGAGGTTGTTTGGTTTTAGTTATTGATAGAATTATTACATTTTAATATGCTTACAGGTTTCGTTCCATTTCATACAAATTAAACTTACAAATATATTAAGGATAACTAACATAAATATTATTATTATTGCAAAAATAAACATTTTTAAATTTAAAATCATTATATATGCATTAGCTTTTATACGAAATTTAAAGAAAAGTACTTTGTATTCACTTTATTTTATACAATACTTAATTTTTTTAATTTTTTTATTATTTATTTATTTATTTATTTATTTTTTGAACACTTTAACCCTGCCTTGGATAATTTTGATTTTTTCCAATGTCTTATTTTAGGAGAAAAAGGAAAACAAAAAGAAAAAGAAGAAAAAATATAGTTTTTTTTCTAGGAATGGTATAAAGGATTTCATTTTAATTCATTTAAAAATAATTTTTCAATACTTTATGTAAACTAAGAAATGTACTTATAAAAATATTAAATATATTTGCAAATATTTTTCGTGTATATTTTATGATCATTCTTGAGACTATTTTCTAAAACATTCCCTTTTAAAAATGAATGATATGATTAAAGTTTTTTTTATAATGTGTGCTTCGTCGTATATATATATATATATATATATATATATATATATATATATATATATATATATATATATATATATATATATATATATATATATATATATATATATATATATATATATATATATATATATATATATATATATATATATATATATATATATATATATATATATATATAATATATATATATATATATATATATGTCTTTTCCTAACGTATAATTACTACAAATAATGTATTTCTTTGTTTCGCAAATACTGAAAATGAATTTAATAAAAAAAGAAGCTATTCATATTTAAAGGTTATTATCAATGATATATAATTATTTACCTATTTTCTTGCAAAAAGTTTATAATAATTTATAATTCTTCACAAAAAAAAAAAAAAAAAATGCTATACTATTAGTCACAGATGAATATTTATTTATTCAACATAATGAAAAAAAAGAGCAAGAAATAGAGGTCTTTTGCCTTGCAATAATTATTTTTTTATTGAGATAAAATAAAGAGGCAATTTTTTTTTCTTACTGTTAGAATATGTGTTGATTTCAGCAGAATAAATAAAGCTAATTTTATTCTTCGTCAGCATTAAGGAAGTTTTGTCTCTGGAAGAAATTACTTGGAAAAATGACAGAAGAGAAAAATGGAGTGAGTTTGAATGACTTAATTACAGAAAATGGTTGTGTTCTCTTTTCCATTGCTTTGGTAAGTGTATTTTTTGTCATTTAATTTACAACTAAATCTATTATTAATATATATATATATATATATATATATATATATATATATATATATATATATATATATATATATATATATATATATATATATATATATATATATATATATATATTCCAGTACCCACCCTTCACAACATTTGATGGGAAAACGTATAAAGGAGTTTGTATATATTTGGTGCGTGTCTTTATGGATCATCTGAGAATGTGGTGTGTAGCTTTATATATATATATATATATATATATATATATATATATATATATATATATATATATATATATATATATATATATATATATATATATATA
>SEYY01003579.1:22500-30000 GCA_009176605.1 Armadillidium nasatum
AAGAGATTTCAGAGGTCCAGTCTGACAGACAGTGATATTTGAACTTTAGAAACAATTTATATAATTGGATCCTTACACAACGAAGTTGAAAAAAGACACAAGTAGTTACATGTCGATATCGTCACCCGACCTTGAAGGAGCACCCCTATCTCTCCTACCCCCCTACCCCCTACTCCCTCTTTCAACCTTACCTCTCCAACCTATCCTCTTTACCCCACTAACCCTACCCCCTCCAATGTTCATATGTTTCAGAACATAAGAAATATTAATTTATATTTAAAAAGAAAATTTTATAAAGTGATCGCTGTCATAATTAATTGGAATGTGGGCATTTTCTTATCATTTTGACGAGTTGTTTCACCTCGTTTAATGCTTCATTATGGTAATAATGGTAAATTTCCTATAAAATTGATATATATATATATATATATATATATATATATATATATATATATATATATATATATATATATATATATATATATATATATATATATATATATGGTCAGAGTGCACTTTAGCGTATATACATATCTCAAAAAACTAAACGTACGTAAAAAAGGATAACATTTTTGAAATCCTTGGGAATTTTCAGAAAGAAAATAGTAAAAAAATGTAAAAAAAAAAAAAAAAAAAAAAAAAAAAAAAAAAAAAAAAAAAAAAAAAAAAAAAAAAAAAAAAAAAAAAAAAAAAAAAAAAAAAAAAAAAAAAAAATTTTTTTTAACTTATTTTTTTGCAATTTAGTTTTATAAAGAACTTAGTTCGACTTATCATAACCCAACGACCGAAGTTGGCCGTGTGATACAAAAATAACTGATAGATGGATTCTTTGCCGTATTATAGTAGCCTACTGCCAAATGTACGATTATTGCGGGCGTACGATTCTATATTCATATATAAAGAACTATAACTTACGTACGTATTAAAATTATTTTATTATAATTATAAATTTTTTTTTTATATTCCAATTTTTCTTACTAAAAATCCCCAAGGATTTCAAAAATATAATCCTTTTTAACGTACGATTAGAAGTTTTTTAAATATGCATGTACGCTAATGCACACTGTGGCCTATATATATATATATATATATATATATATATATATATATATATATATATATATATATATATATATATATATATATATATATATATATATATATATATATATATATGCGCAATAGATAAAATCCAGTAAATGACTGCGTATTCACCGTTTAATATTAAATATTCTTTTATTATTAAATAATGCGTTTTTTGCCTATTATTTGTTCAAGTTTCAAGTATAAATGTGGAAATACGATATATTGTGAGACAATTTCGGCTCTTTATATTTATATATATGGAAATTTTTTGGATAGAATCTCGTGAATAATCGTTAAATGATCTTGTTTACAGTCGTCAGCAGAAGTTCGTTCCAATTAAACTGGAAATACCTATAAATATATACAAAATGGAGATCATTTTCGGTTCAGCTAATCACAGCTCAATTAAGCCACGCCCAATGTTTTTATTTTCGTTTTATGCAAAATAGAGCTTTCATAAAATACACAGGTGATAAATACCCAGTTCATGGAAACCACAACGGTTGTTTTAAGGTTTGTCTTTGTGGTTAGTCACTGAGTGTTTGGGTACTGAACCTTTCTTTCCCAAGTCATATAGTTTAAAGTCGGTTTCAGATGTCGGAAAGAAAAAGTAAATAAATAAATAATAAATAATAATTATCAATGGTAAAGAAATAATACTAAGAGTAACAATGTGCGAAAAATATCAATAATAATAATAATAATAATAATAATAATAATAATAATAATAATAATAATAATAATAATGTTAATAAATAATAATTAATAATAATAATAATAATAATAATAATAATAATAATAATAATAATAATAATAATAATAATAATAATAATAAATAATAATAATAGATTAATAATAATATATTATAATAATAATAATAATAATAATAAAAAATAATAAATAATAATAATAATAATAATAATAATAATAATAATAATAATAATAATAATAATAATAATAATAATAATAATAATAATAATAATAATAATAATAATAATAATAATAATAATAATAATAATAATAATAATAATAATAATAATAACAATAATAATAACCTTGATCGAGATAGTTGTAATTAAAACTGATTTGTATAATTCTTTTTGATTTTGTTAGTAAACACTCTTAATTAATGATGTTTCATTTTTTAGTTCCGTCGGTAGCTCATTGAACAGTTTTTCTAATTTATAGGTCACAGATTGCCTAGCCTTTTCTAATCGATGGGACGGAGGATATATATCCGAGTTATTTCGAAGGTTTAAAGGCCTAACTCTTAGATTTTGGTTGTAGTGAAAGCTAGATACTAAAAAATTGCAAGCGTTATTATTTAAAATTTTATGCTGTTGTTTTAAAAGGGATAGATTTAGTGTCATGAAATCGCAAGATTTTAAGTTTTTTAAATAAAGGGGCTGTATGGTCATAGAGGCGGCTAGCGCTTAAAAAATGAATGAAGCGTTTTTGCATTGTAATAATCGATTGAATAACTGAGTTACTAGCAATGCCGTAGATTGGGAGGCAGTATAATAAGTGAGTAGGTATATGAGTGTAATATATCTTTTCCAATATGTTTAAGATGATGGATTTGGCTAGTTTGTTTAGTATATACATATATTTCGCTAATTTATTGACTAGTTGTTTAATGTGCTCATTGAATGCTAATTTCTCGTCAAATATTACCCCTAATATTTTTGCATTTGAGACTCTTTGTAATTCTTCTCCGTTTAATTTAATATTGAAGTCTTGTTTTATAGTTTTATTGCTGATAATAAAATATGACGCTTTTTATACATTTAATGAAAATTTATCTGAATTTATCCATGTTAATATTCTATTTAAGGTATAAGAGGATTTTTGTGAGAGCATGTCAGAATTTTTATCGTTTATTAATATCGATATATCGTCGGCAAATGATGACAGAAAAAGAGTCGTGTGAATTAAACAAATCATTTGTATATAGAGTAAATATTACTGATAACCAGATAGAACCTTGTGGCACACCAGTCGTTACTAGCGATTGATTAGAGTGAGTTTCACCCAATTTTACATACTGAGAACTTTTAGTTAGGTAGGATCTAAACCATTGCAATGGGTTTCCAACGATGCCCATCAAATTCCATTTTCCTTAAAAGAATGTCATGGTCAATTGAATCAAATGCTTTTGTAAAATCTAATAATACATAGCACAGATGAATCTTTTCGTTCAATGTTTTCATAGATTTTTTCCGTTAGGCACACAAGAGCGTCAGAAGTTGATCTTTCTTTTCGGAATCCAAACGGATAATAATTAAAAAGGTTATTTGAATTAAGATATTCTAATAGTTGGTTTAATATTAATGATAATTTTTCTTGTGAATCGGTGTAACACGAGAGAGTTTAAAAACGTGTGGGAATATACCTGTGTTGAGAGAAAAAAAAAAAAAAAAAAAATAATAATAATAATAATAATAATAATAATAATAATAATAATAATAATAATAATAATAATAATAATAATAATAATAATAATAATAATAATAATAATAATAATAATAATAATAATAATAATAATAATAATAATAATAATAATAATAATAATAATAATAATAATAATAATAATAATAATAATAAATAATATATAATAATAAATAATAATAATAATAATAATAATAATAATAATAATAATAATAATAATAATAATGATAATAATAACAGAAAATGAAAAACCATAAAAGAGAAATTACAAGAAAAGCTACAAGGTTAAACTTGTTTTACGTCCAATGAATATCTCCGTACAAAGGATATCAAAGGCCTAATGCGTTTGTGTTAAACGAGTTCTTAGGCCTAATGACCATCTGTTCATATCTTATTCCTTATGCTCAGATGTTACCTTTTTTTTTTTTTTTTTTTTTTTTTTTTGCCTAAACTTAACCTTGACGGCCACATACCCTTACTGAAGAATATACTTGAAGGATGAAAAAAAAAAAAAAAAAAAAAAAAAAAAAAAAAAAAAAAAAAAAAAAATAAAAAATAATAATAATAATAATAATAATAATAATAATAATAATAATAATAATAATAATAATAATAATAATAATAATAATAATAATAATAATAATAATAATAATATTGTAAAGAGGTGAGTTGCTGAGCATATAGAGTCTTGTACAGGATGAGTATATGTTTCTATTTACCAATGTCAAGAAAAAGGTAAAAGACACTTAAATATGTACCTGATAATATAAAAATAACTGGATAAATGGAATATACATGAAAAGGAGGGAGGTCTCTTCAGTCTTCAAGGTCGGGTGACGATATGGACATGCAATTGCTAACTTGCAATGAAATTACGTTAGATTTTTTTGGAGTAAGGACAGTTTTTCGATGAAAAACCTTCAATATAAGTTATCGAATTCACTTATTACCAAGTTTAATTGGTTAATCAAGTTTTAATTAAGTATTACATCCTATATTCAGTTATATGTATATATGTTATAAGTAAATAAAACTCGTAAAACTATATCAAATTTGCTTAATTCGTTTAAACTGACTTACACTGTACATAACTGGTTAAAACTATATAAAACTAACTATCTTAAATCTTTTTAAAACTACATATATAACTGCATAAAACTTTTTAAAACTAATGAAACTGCATAAAAATTGTTAAATCTAGTTTCTTTTTTTTTTTAAATTGGCGAAACTGGATAAAGTTAGAAATAAATGGATAAAACTTGCGAAATCTAAATATCACTGGTATAAAATGGTTAAAATTTGTTAAAGTAACTGAGATAAATTAAAAATGGATGAAACTGGTTTAAATGAGATAAAGATGCTTTAAACTGTATGTTATTACTTGCTAAAATAAAAAACTATATACATATTTTGTTGAAACGTGATAAAACTGGTTAAAATTGGTCAAAACTGAATATAAGTAGATGAAACTGGTTAAAACTAAATGAAACTGGATAAAACTATTATTAAGTGAATAAAACTTAGTTAAAATGGTTAAACCTAGATTAAAGAGAATGTAGTTGTGTACAGCTGGTTAAATTTAGACAAACCAAATAAACTAGACAAAATAGATTAAAATGAATACAAGTTGTAAAAGTTTGTGTACCTAATTTTAACTCGTAAAAACTTAATGAAATTTGTTACTATTTGTCAAATCTGTTTAAAACTGTATATAGCTATTTAAAATCTGAAATAAACTGATAAAATTATATTAAACTGGTTAAAACTGAATACAAACTCTTCAATCTAAGTAAAATAAATAACACTTTTTAAATCTGATTATAGCTTTTTAAAACTCATAGAACTGGCTGAAACTGAGTATAACTAGTCGAAATTAGACATATCTGGCAAAAAAGTGTGATTAATTCTCTGAAACTGAGTATAACTAGTCGAAATCAGACACATCTGGCAAAAAAGTGTGATTAATTCGCTAAAATTACATATGTAACTAGCTAAAACTTATCAGAACTAGATATATCTGGTTAAAACTGAATTTATTGAGTAAAACTGGTTAAATCTAGTTAAAAATGTATGAAACTGGAGAAAATTTGCTTAAACTGGGTAAAAGTAGATTAAAGTAGCTGAAATTGATTAAAAAACTGGATAGAACTGGTAAAACTGAAAAAACTGTTCTGAATTAATTAAAATTAGATAAAACTAAATATTACTAGATTTCTAGTTAAAAGTAGATGAAAATAAATAAAACTACTGATTATAAGTTACAATTCAAACTAGCGTAATTGGTTTATTCTTGAATGGCTGATATACTCGGTTAATAATTCTCCTTTAAATGTTTCTCTGGTTTCATTACATAGCAATTCAATGATACGGAAGTTATAACAAAGACACGTTCCTTTGTGTCCATTATTGATAGAGTTCATAAAGGAGATAAAATAAAAAATTTTAATTATATAAACATTTTTCCCTTTGTAACGCTTACAGCATTAATTAAACTTGGCTAAGAAGAAGTATTTAAGATATCCGAATTTTACATTGGGAAAGACAGCTAATTTTGGAACACTGTATGATGATTATAATTATTTATTGTGTCATTGAATCTTTTCAGATACTCTTCGCCTTCCGGACTTTGACAGTAGCCGCCTTCTAATGGCTGTTTGGATGCTCATGACTTTAATATTGATAAATACGTTTAAATGCAATTTGAAAGCTCAGTTAATAGTTCCCAAGGTTAGGTTCAATTTTTATTTGATTAATTTATTGAGATTTTAAAGCAAATAATAATCATTTCGTAATTTATTTTATTTTGATAATAAAACAAGAAAACAGCATTAGTTAAAACACAAAAAAAATCAATTTTTTTTTAATTTGAAATTAAATAAAATACTTTTTCATTACAAAATTATCAATTAATTAATTGCCTTTCTAAAATGAACTTAACTTTCAAATCATTTTGAAGCATCTAATAAACAAAATCTAAAATTTGCATAGGTAAAAATCCCTTTCGATTCGCTGGAAGAAATGGTCAATCAAGGGGAAATAAAATGGTCATTTTTGGATGGATCTCTTGTTGGGCAATATTTTCAGGTGCTGTATTGTGATTCAGTTCTTGTATATATGGCTATCTTTTATTTTTACAATTTTCATCTCTCTCTCTCTCTCTCTCTCTCTCTCTCTCTCTCTCTCTCTCTCTCTCTCTCTCTCTCTCTCTCTTCTCTCTCTCTCACTCTCTCACTCTCTCTCTCTCTCTCTCTCTCTCTCTCAGTATATATATATATATATATATATATATATATATATATATATATATATATATATATATAGGATCATAAGAAGCATTCGAAGCCCATTTGAGCTTCTATTTTTATTTCAATGATAAATCAACTTTGAAAGAAATGGATAAAAACTATTTCAGTTGAAATGGATCATTTAATTCTTTATATTTGCTCTATGTAGGTCAAAGATCTTTTTCTGATGCCTCATGTTGCTTGTTTTAGCATTTCTAATTTGAAGTCTTCCAAATGTCCCAGTATATTGCTTAAGCTCTCTTGCCAATCTACAAATAAATTCATTTGGTCTCTTAATTTATCTCCTAAATCTACTAACTATCCAAAATTCTATAGGAGCTGCTGTACATTGTCCCCTTATATCATTTACTGATATAAGGACTCTGCTATCCAAATTTCTTTTTCAAATTTCTTTAATGGCCTTCTCTCCTTTTTTAATCACCGCCAATCTATCCCTGTGCAAAGTCTCCAAACTTTCATTACTCCTCTCATTTTATAAGATATCCTACCCAACAACAATTAACTGACGTTAGGAGAGTAGTCTTGGGCCAACTACCCTCATTTCCTTCTGGAATTTCTAATAGGGACAGAGAAAACATGAAAAAGATAGTGGTTTTCAGCTCCTTAAAAAAACTAAGGTCATCCATTTTTCTAGTGACATATTTCTGTCTCCTTAATTTTA
>SEYY01003579.1:35000-37408 GCA_009176605.1 Armadillidium nasatum
TTTTTTTCACAAGTGCTTATAACTTTATTCTATACGTGATATAAAAATATACCACAATGCAAGAAATTGCGGATAAATTATTCAGTTAAATTTTCAACCATGTGGACAGTTGGTTCGACCCATTTTCTTTTTTTCAACTTTGGGTCCATAACTTTCAAGGCCGTTATAGACTCAAAAAATGCTCGAAATCAACTCGAACTTTGTCAAAATGATAAATATCTTGAAATTTCAGCTCAATCAGTCAAGTAATAGGAAAAAAAAATCAAAATATAATAAAATTAAGATTTTTTCTTTTCTGTTTCTTTTGACCGCTTTTTTTCTGCTAGTGAAGTTCATACTTTGTGTTTTGATTTTAGATGTCTCCATAAAGGTTGGTTGAAAAATTTTTTACTTGGGCACCCGGAGGTTTCTCTAATTCTGACTGCAGATGTCACATTTTGCTATTTTGATCTGAAATATTTAAAGTTCAATACTGCAGACGCTGATCTTTTAGCCATATTTACTGACAGTAAAAACAAAATAATATTTTGAAAAAAGTAGGTAAATGATAAAAGTTTGAACATGCAATAAAATAACAATGATGTGTATAAATACAGGTTATATTATAATTTTATATTTACATTTTTTCAAACTTTACATAGGGTCTTACCTAGGTAAACCTGTTGAATCACTAATATGAATTAATTATATTTTTTATTTTTAATTTTTGTTTTTTTTTAACTTTTTTTTTTTTTTTTTTTTTTTTTTTTTTTTTCGGAGAAAATTTAATAATTTAATTAAGTGAATGTTAGCTATTCTACTCCTTCCTTAAAATAAATAAACCTCAATTAAATTTATATCTAATTTTCTTAACCTAAAATTTCAGTGCTTTTAACCTCAGGCCAAACCCCGGCCCCTGCCCCGGTCGGTCCCTATTAACAGCAATAATAAACTGAAAAACTTTATTTAAATTTATTAAGCTGTGGTACTTTGGAAGTACCAACCGTTCAACTGTGGCAGTTAAATAAACAACAAAGCCCATATGAGCTTATCGTATTTTCTTAGTTAAGGGAAAGCACTTTTTAAAATCAATGGTAAATTTCTCTCTTCTAAATTTATGAGCGTAAAATTCTTCCTTTCTGTGCTACGTCAATGAAACTGATAAAGTTTCTTTAATCAAAATCAATAGGTAGATCACAAACTAAAATTCAATGGAACAATGGTGGTGGTGGGGAGGGTGTCGATTTAAAGGTTAAATTAGGACAAAAATAAGTCTTTTTATTTTGATAGAGATTTTTTGTTGTCTTTTGTCATACAATATGAAATTCTGAACAGGGCTTTGGCCGTGAGTGGTGGTTGAAATTCTGGTATGAAATCTAATTTTAAAGTTCCAAGTATCTAAGTATAAATTATTTTGAAATTTATGTATTGTAGAGTTTTTAACATAATATATATTATATTATGTATATATATATATATATGGTATTATAATATATATATATATATTATATATATATATATATATAAAGCTGAACGGCCACATACCTCTATTAAATATCTCGCTGAAAATTTAAAATAAGAATTTAAAGAAAATAAATGATAACAATAATAATGAAACCTGAAAAAAGAACCACAAGAAAATTAATTAAATAAGTTAATAAATAATCATAATAATGTTCCCCGGTGGACTGCTGACAATCCCACAATATGGGGAGAGTGAGGGGACAACTCTTCAAGGATCTTATACCCTGAGGACACTAACATATATATATATTTTTAATTAGGATAGGGGTTTTGGCCTTTGGTGGGTTAGCCTTACAAGGGACTACGCATCCTGGACAGCAAGAAGTGTCTCTGTCTTGGGGGCTTTTATACAGACTAACCAATAGTTGGATTAATGGGGTGCCAGGATGGAGAGTTGGGGGTTAATTTACAGTTTTCAGCTATTTATTTTTTTTTATTTTTTTTTAATTATTTGTTAATTATTTTAATAAATATTTATTATTTAATTTTTATTTATTTTTAATTATTTTTAATTATTTGTTAATTATAAAAAAATTAATCATTTTTATTTTCTTAATTACTTTAATAAATTTTTAATTATTTTTAGTGGAGTAGAGGGAGGGGGAAGGGGAGGGGTCAAATAGAACGCTTTATAGGGGGTTTGGCCCACTGGAAACACAACCCGACCCAGGGAGTAATCCACTTGGGGC
The DNA here is from genome assembly GCA_009176605.1 of Armadillidium nasatum. Classification (NCBI taxonomy): domain Eukaryota; kingdom Metazoa; phylum Arthropoda; class Malacostraca; order Isopoda; family Armadillidiidae; genus Armadillidium; species Armadillidium nasatum. Next base: position 37,193 of record SEYY01003579.1, read on the forward strand.
GGACCCCTTGAGAAACAATATTCCCATTCAAGTACTATAGTTCCTTTTGTTCTTGGAAGTTTGTTTTTGAATTAATATACCAAATCTTAGAATGTCTCTCACTGTTGGAAGGTCTGATACTAGAAGTTCTTTACCTGTGCCAATCATAATACTCAAGTGGGATAACAGCTGGCTTCTCATCTTTAGTTGTGACATCCTGTGATTTTTTAAAAAGAG
>SEYY01003580.1:7500-10000 GCA_009176605.1 Armadillidium nasatum
TAATAAAAATTGCTCTAACGAGTCAATCTTTCCTTTATAGTTAAGGATTTTTAAACTCTTCTTTTTAAACGCTATGTTACAACGAATGCGCAAGCTTAACAGTCTTGTCGCTACAATGACAAACGAAAAAAGCACAGCGTTATCACAAAGTTATGCTTTCGATACAAAGACAAATGAAAAAAGAGTAATGTTAAGACTTAACAACCTTCGAATTCGACTCAAAGCTGATTAAAATGAAACACATTGTTACAAATTTTTATAATATATATATATATATATATATATATATATATATATATATATATATATATATATATATATATATATATATATATATAGTATATATATATATATATATATATATATATATATATATATATATATATATATATATATATATATATATATATATATATATATATATATATATATATATATATATATATATATATATATATATATATATATATATATATATGATATACTTTGGTGTGCAAAAGCCAGAGGCCTACCAAGTTACCACCAGAGTTAGTTAACAATTCAGAAATTGGGTCAATTTAATAAAACTTAAAATTTAATAAAACGACTTTCAAAGGTGTGTAAATCATAGTAAGTTGGAAAAATAGATGAAGGTATGTAAGATAGGGCATAGCGGTTAAGTCTGGGGTTCGAGAATTGAACACAGAAAAGATGAGAGTGTGTAGAAAGACGTGTGGAGCGAGCCCTCCTCAATGACGTAGGAATGCGAAGGGAGAGTTCAGAAGAGCAGTGTTCATTGTAATGGCGATAGTATAGAGAGAGCGACGCAACAGTTCGAATGGAAGAAAGAGAATGGAGAGAATTAGTGAGAGCAGAAGAGTTGATGAGACGAAAAGCCCTAGACTCCACCTTTTGCAGGAGATCTGTATGAGTGAAACCTCCTCAGATGTGTGAAACATACTCCATACAGGAGCTAACAACACCCCTGTACAGAGCAAGCAACTGGGGTGGAGTGAAGAAATTCTGAAGGCGTCTCAGAACACTTGGCCTCTTAGAAGCTCGTTTAGAGAGAGAAATACTGCAGTCTTTCCAAAAAAGATCACAAGAAAAAGAAACACCAAGAACATTAAGGAGAGATGAAGGTTTGAGTTGTGTGGAAGATTGTGTCGAGTAGAAAGATGGAGAAATTGAGTTTTTGAGGCATTGAAAACGACCATGTTTTCTCTGCCCCAATTTGAAAAACGAGAAAGATCAGAGGTCAGTTGTTTCAAGGCTACCCTTCTTGCATCTATTAATAGCTGTTGAAAAGAATAATGCATTGTGGAGTCATCAGCATTGGAGTGGATAGGAGATTAAGAAACAGAGAGAAGGTCATTAATGAAAAGCAGAAAAAGTTGGGGATGGACAAACCTTATATATATATATATATATATATATATATATATATATATATATATATATATATATATATATATATATATATATATATATATATATATATATAAGTATCAAAGGGAATAAATTTTTAAATATGAATAAACTTGCGAAGAAAACTTGTAAATTCATTTTAATATAAACGTTTCGTATTTATTACAATACATCTTCAGTGTTGAAAATAGAATGAACAAAATTTTAATATTACAAAAAACACTGGACTAATTTATTTATTAATTTTTATTATCATTAACGAAAATATGCGAAGTTTAAAAATTCAAAAATAGTAGTTTTAAATATAAAAGAAATGTTAACAAAAATAGAGAAACATATAAACAAGGGATAAAAAAAATAGACAAGACGAAAAGAGAAAAAAAAAAGAATGAAAGACAGATCAAGCAATTAGAAATTAGAGCGAAGAATTCTGGGTATTAAGGGTAGGGTTAATTGTGTCATATATAAAGATTCCAAAATTTTTAGCTCCTCGTCATTAGAAGCATTTTGGATGATAGAAAGTTCTGGAGAGATATAGGATGTTTGGTGAGGTTAGAGTGATCTCTGATAGCTGAATATTCCGAATGAGAGATAGGAAGATTAGTACGAAAGGAATGCCCCGTGTGTTTGAAGGCTCGTATCTTCAGTTGAAGGCTGGTTTTCCTCACATTGATATATATATATATATATATATATATATATATATATATATATAATATATATATATATATATATAATATGTGTGTGTGTGTGTGTGTGTGTGTGTGTGTGTGTGTGTGTGTTTACATATTTTCGTATTTTAAATACATGAAAAAGATTACAAAAACAAGAAAAATAACGATTAACATGTTATTGGAATGTCTTATCATATATATATATATATATATATATATATATATATATATATTATATATATATATTATATAATATATATATATATATATAATATATATATATATATATATATATATATATATATATATATATATATATATATATATATATATATATATATATATATATATATATATAATATATATATATATATATATATATATATATATATATATATATATATATATATATATATATA
>SEYY01003580.1:42500-50000 GCA_009176605.1 Armadillidium nasatum
TGTTTATATAAATGTTCGTTTTTGTTTTTTTAAATGGAAAAAAAAGGTTTAAAAAAAAAAAAAAAAAAAAAAAAAAAAAAGAGTTATTGATCTGGATATATATCATGGTCAGATTCAGCAGGTTTTAATTAATTTAGAATATATATATATATATATATATATATATATATATATATATATATATATATATATATATATATATATATATATATATATATATATATATATATATATATATATATATATATATATATATATATATATATATATAACTACTAGCTTAGTTTTCGAGAACTAATTTATTTGTTATGTGGAAGCAAACTCCCTAATAACAGGAGGGGAAGCAGTCAGGGGAAAGGGAATTTTCTTATTACAAGGACAAAACCCTGAGGCCTACCAGAGCTGGGAAACCTCTAGACCCTGTGCCAAATTAAAGGTAGAAGTGTCCTTATGTTCTAATATTCGTCGTTTAAATATATGAAAGCCACATTAAGTTGGAAAATAGATAAAGGGAGAGTGCTCTATACTTTGCAAGCGGAATGTAAGATTGAGCATAGCTGTTTAAATTAGGAGTCAGAGAGTTACACTGAGAAAGGATGTGACTGTGTCGAAAGGCGTGCGTCACCAGCAGTTATAATTGTAGAAGGTATGCAACTGGATATTACCGAAGAGTTGTGTCCGTTATATTAGAGTAGGGAAAGATGAAGAAGCAAGGTTTTAGTAGAGAGAGTGTGAGGAATAGGAACTAGGAAGGTTATTGCATTTTCTACGGAGAAATGAGGTTTTAGGGTTGCGGAAAATAAATTTTACACGTTTCCGGGATGAAATATCAGTTGCATGAATTTCTGGAGGAAGTTTGAAGGTGACAGTAATCCCAGAACGCAGTTTTCCTGCTGTGAAAATCTCGATTGTAAGCAGATTTAAATCGAGGTTTGTTAATCCTGATTCAAGGGAAATATTTTTTGGAATGTAAACCTCGGTGCCCGAATAAATCACTTCGATTATGCCCTCTGCGCACTCTTAGTAACTACTACCTCAAAAGCAATAATGATTCCACTTGAAATAAAATAAGTTCGACCAAAAATACAAATTTGTATGAACCGAATTGCCGAAAAACGTTTCATCGCAGTAGGCAAAGGCCTTTTCTTTGGGAAGACATGAATAGAGAGGAGAGAAGGAGTTGTCTCATTGTCTCAGGCACCAGATGAGAAAAGAGTATAACAGTATATAAAGAAGGATTAGAAGTTAAATGCCTAAAATTTTGGATTCATCTCCAAAGCAATTTGAGATACGAGTAGGGAGCTTCACTTTTTGTTCAAGTTCATTTTGAATAGATAAATGGAAGGCAAGTTCACCAGCTGAATCATGAGAACTAGAAGACACCCATTAACAGAATGATTTTAGAGAAAGTGAAAGGGAGAATGTACTTAGTTTTTGAAGATTAGATAGTAGAAAAATATAGGATAGTTAGCAAAATTAGGAGATAAATAAACAAGGAAAAAAACTGAATTTAGTCCTAGATCGAGGAGAGAACTTAATTAAAACTACAAGAGAAAATTTCGAAAGATTCCAAATAAGAGACACGAGAACGAATAACATCTTTTACTGAAAATTAAGGAACGAAACAGAAAGAGGAAACAGAAAAGGGTTCGCCGATGGAAAGTTCAGTAAAATGAGTTTATTAGGTAAAGAACAAGAGATAAGGTCTAGAAGAAGATAGGTGGCGTTGGACAAAGATAATGTTCCCGAAAGTAATAAACAAATTGAAATAATAATAATAATAATAATAATAATAATAATAATAATAATAATAATAATAATAATAATAATAATAATAATAATAATAATAATAATAATATATAATAATATTTATGATAATAATATTAATAATAATATTTTATTATTATTATTATTATTATTATTATTATTATTATTATTATTATTATTATTATTATTCTTATTATTATTATTATTATTATTATTATTATTATTATTATTATTATTATTATTATTATTATTATTATTATTATTATTATTATTATTATTATTATTATTATTATTATTATTATTATTATTATTATTATTATTATTATTATTATTATAAAAGAAGAAGTCAGGGAGAAAAGTCTTGGTCACTCCAACACTTCATCTGAGGCAGAAAACTAAAGTGATGATAAGGTGAGGGATAGATGAGGGTCATTGTCCTGATGCCTCATATCTAAGAACCTCTTTGGCAGGTTTTCGTTTCGGAGAGTGTGTTTGGAAATCTGTAGTGGAGACTAGAAGAAGGGGAGGTGTAGAAGCGTGAGGCACTTTAGAATAAGGTTCGAGGGTACGACAGATATACCCACAGAGAAGATGAAACCAAAGATTGAAAGAAACAGAGGACAGCAATAGCCAAAATTTTTCACTCTGTGAGGAATGCCCGATGGAAGGTATTTATAACATTTTTGACTGCTCTTCGCCTTCACCAATACATATATATATATATATATATATATATATATATATATATATATATATATATATATATATATATATATATATATATATATATATATATATATATATATATATATATATATATATATATATATATATATATATATATATATATATATATATATATATATATATATATATATATATATATATATATATATATATATATATATATATATATATATATATATATATATATATATATATATATATATATATATATATATATATATATATATATATATATATATATATATATATATATATATATATATATATATATATATATATATATATATATATATATATATATATATATATATATATATATATATATATATATATATATATATATATATATATATATATATATATATATATATATATATATATATATATATATATATATATATATATATATATATATATATATATATATATATATATATATATATATATATATATATATATATATATATATATATATATATATATATATATATATATATATATATATATATATATATATATATATATATATATATATATATATATATATATATATATATATATATATATATATATATATATATATATATATATATATATATATATATATATATATATATATATATATATATATATATATATATATATATATATATATATATATATATATATATATATATATATATATATATATATATATATATATATATATATATATATATATATATATATATATATATATATATATATATATATATATATATATATATATATATATATATATATATATATATATATATATATATATATATATATATATATATATATATATATATATATATATATATATATATATATATATATATATATATATATATATATATATATATATATATATATATATATATATATATATATATATATATATATATATATATATATATATATATATATATATATAGTATATATATATATATATATATATATATATATATATATATATATATATATATATATATATATATATATATATATATAGTTATCGAACAAAAGAGTGCTAATTACTTCACTAATTAACAGAATAGAAAAAAAAATCAAATTAAAAAAAAAACATGGAGCAATTTCGTTTTGCTTAAGTAGAAATTAATTGCTTATCAATTGGCAATTAATTGGTTATGGATTTAGGCAATTTTTTTTCTTTTGTCAAGGAAATTATCTTTGCTTTTCGTATCTAATGATCTTCCATTATTTTCTAATATTAATTATTGTTACTTTGTACTTTTAATTTTCATTTAATTTTGGATACTTGTTTCAGCATTGGGTATCTTATTATATATTTCAAAAGGATATAATTATATATATATATATATATATATATATATATATATATATATATATATATATATATATATATATATATATATATATATATATATATATATATATATATATATATATATATATATATATATATATATATATATATATATATATATATATATATATATATATATATATATATATATATATATATATATATATATATATATATATATATATATATATATATATATATATATATATATATATATATATATATATATATATATATATATATATATATATATATATATATATATATATATATATATATATATATATATATATATATATATATATATATATATATAGATGTGTGTGTGTGCGTAGTTTTGAAAGTTATCCGAATTCAAACTTTCTTAAAAATTTAATTAAAATTTATCAACTACCTTTCCTTTTTCTCTCATTTTCAATAAAAATGAAAAAAAAAAAAAAACAAAATTTTAAATGTTTTTTAAAACCAAAAACTTTTCTAATAACCTTTAAAAAAAAAAAAGTTTAAAAAAGTTTTTTTGGGGGAAAAATAAAATTGAAAATTAGGTTAAAAACAGAAAAATTGAAGTGAAATCTATCATAAACAAACAATATTTTTCACAAAGAAAACTTTGTAAATTAATTGTTTGTTATAAAACTAACATTTTTTAGGGCAAAAAAAACGAAAAGGTTAAACGAAAAATTTTTAGCAAAAAATAAATAAAATTAAAAAAGTAAATAAATAAATAAATAAATAAATAAATAAATAGAATTTATATATAAAGGAAAACAATCATCAGAGAAACGAAATGAAAACTTTTTCTATTTTGGTTTACCAATATTTTTTCATGTTTTTAAAAATTTGTTTTAATAGTTTTCAATAAATGTTCAGCCTCTCTTCTTTTATATTTGCTTCTACCTTTTTTGAACTGTCCCTCGCATTTTCTTTCTCTCTTCTTTTATATCCGTTTTCTACCTTTTTTGACTAGTCTTTCAAGCAATGTATTTCCTGTCTCTCATCTATTATATTCGTTTTCTACCTTTTTTGACTAGTCCTTCAAGCAATGTATTTCCTGTCTCTCTTCTATTATATCCGTTTTCTACCTTTTTTGACTAGTCTTTCAAGCAATGTATTTCCTGTCTCTCATCTATTATATTCGTTTTCTACCTTTTTTGACTAGTCTTTCAAGCAATGTATTTCCTGTCTCTCATCTATTATATTTGTTTTCTACCTTTTTTGACTAGTCTTTCAAGCAATGTATCTCCTGTCTCTCTTCTATTATATCCGTTTTCTACCTTTTTTGACTAGTCTTTCAAGCAATGTATTTCCTGTCTCTCATCTATTATATTCGTTTTCTACCTTTTTTGACTAGTCTTTCAAGCAATGTATCTCCTGTCTCTCTTCTATTATATCCGTTTTCTACCTTTTTTGACTAGTCTTTCAAGCAATGTATTTCCTGTCTCTCATCTATTATATTCGTTTTCTACCTTTTTTGACTAGTCTTTCAAGCAATGTATTTCCTGTCTCTCATCTATTATATTTGTTTTCTACCTTTTTTGACTAGTCTTTCAAGCAATGTATTTCCTGTCTCTCATCTATTATATTCGTTTTCTACCTTTTTTGACTAGTCTTTCAAGCAATGTATTTCCTGTCTCTCATCTATTATATTTGTTTTCTACCTTTTTTGACTAGTCTTTCAAGCAATGTATCTCCTGTCTCTCTTCTATTATATCTGTTTTCTACCTTTTTTGACTAGTCTTTCAAGCAATGTATTTCCTGTCTCTCATCTATTATATTCGTTTTCTACCTTTTATGACTAGTCCTTCAAACAATGTATTTCCTGTTTCTCTTCTATTATATCCGTTTTCTACCTTTTTTGACTACTCTTTCAAGCAATGTATCTCCTGTCTCTCTTCTATTATATTCGTTTTCTACCTTTTTTGACTAGTCCTGCAAGCAATGTATTTCCTGTCTCTTATCTTTCATATCCATTTTCTACCTTTTTTGAACAGTCCATCTTGCAATGCATTTTCTCTCCATCTTCTTTTATATCCTTTTTCTATCTTTTTTTACTAGTCCTTCAAGCAATGCATTTTTAGCCTCTCTTCTTTTATATTTTTTTTCTACTCTTTAGGACTAGTCTTTCAAGCAATGTATTTTCTATTTTTCTTTTATATCCGTTTTCTACCTTTTTTAAATAGTCCTTCTAGCAATAAAGGTGTCAAACCTTGAAACAAATTATGCAGTGGAAATGTGTAACACAGATATCTTGTTTGATGCAATTATCTTATAGTTGTTATTATTTCTATATATATATATATATATATATATATATATATATATATATATATATATATATATATATATATATATATATATATATATATATATATATATATATATATATATATATATATATATATATATATATATATATACATATATATATAAATGCATTTCCTATATCTCTTGGTAAGAAGTGGAAGTACCAATGGGACAGGTAAAGGACGGAAAGTCGACAGGAATGGATGGTATATATGAAGAGACGATAAGGAAGTTATCTGGAGAGATAGGTGACTGATTGGTAAGAATGTTTAATGTGTATTGGGAAGAGGAAAGAGTGCCTCAGAAGTGACAAGATGCCAGAATAGTATAAAAGGAAAGTAGATTACATGGTGAGTTAGAATTATAGAAAGAAAATTTTTTTTAGTGTCATAGGGAAGATTTATAGGCTAGATTTAGTATCAAGAGTGAGAGAATTGACAAGAGTGGAGTGGGTGAAGAACAAGGGTCTTTTGAGAGAGGGTAGGAAATGTGTGGACTAGGTGTTTGCACTGAGAATGATTGTTGAGAAATTGCGTGAAAAAGATGAAGTTGGGTATGAATATTATATGGACATAGAAAAGGCGTATGATAGAGTGTGTATGTGAGAACTGTTTGAGGTACTAAGGAAGGTAGGAGTGAGAGGCAGGTTACTGAATTGGATCAAATCCTTTTATGAAAACTATAGAGCGAGGGGTGAGATTGAAGAGGGAACTACCGGAATGGACAAACGTGGGAGTTGGGCTGAGACAGGGATTTGTTATGTCACCTTGGTTGTTTAATGTGCTAATGGAGAGTGTTGATAGGGTGATGGAGAGGTAAGGGAAGGGTGTATGCTGAGAGGAGGAGAGGTTGAATGGAAGGAAAATATGTTGTTGCTTGAGGATGATGCGATGCTAGTTGAGAAATCTGGGGAAAAGCTGAGAATGTTGGTGAGGGAGTTTGTGAGGGAATGCTCTTTTAAGGGATTGAAAATTAATCTTACAAAAGTAAAGTATTGAGAATTGGGGGCGAGGATGAGGCAGTAAATGATGTCGAGAAATTTGAGTAGGTAGAAGAGCTCAAATTTCAGGGAGTGCTGGTGGAAGGAAAAGGAGAGATAGAAGGGGAAATAAAGAATTTAGTGATGAAGGGAATGAAAGTGGTGTGGGGAGAGGGAGATTGATAGAGATATGGAAGAAGTTGGGAATACCAGAGGAAATGAAAGTAAGAATGTTTGAGATCATATATTTGTCATCTGAAATGTATGGGTGTGAAACATGGACGATGAATGCTCGGACTAAGGAGAGACTATACGTTTTTGAGATGAAGGG
>SEYY01003580.1:60000-67500 GCA_009176605.1 Armadillidium nasatum
TAGCTGGGATTAAATAGGAGAGGTGGTAAAATGTTTTCAAATAAATTAGCAGTGATAGTGAGTTGTAAGGAGGCAGAGGAGTTGAGGGTAGCGATTAAGAGAAAAGAAATATTAAATGTGGAAATTTATAACTATCATGGATAAATAATTGGAGCACGAGGAGATTCACTGGAGATATGTAAAATAGAATAATATGGTAGAACAGAATGGGTTGTGTACTCAGTCTTAAAAGACAAACAGAGTGGAATGGGGATGAAAATGGTCATTTTAGAGGGTGTTCTGGACGGCAATTTTGTTGAAAGGTGCAGTGACCTGGTGTATGATTATGAGAAATGAAAATAGAATATAGATGGGGAAAATAAATGTTCTAAGGGTTACTGCAGGTAATACTAGAATGGATAAGATAAGAAACGAGTGAATCAGAGAAAATATAGGGCTAAGACCTATGATTAACAAAAGAAAAACAGCAAAGTTGAGATGGTACGAACCTGTGGAGAGAAACAGGAGGAAAGATTGATTAAAAGAAAATGGGAGTGGAAGCCTGAGAGAATTAGACCAAGAGGAAGATACAGGAAGAAATGGAAGGACTCAGTTGAACACTCTGTGGTTGACATATGATGTCCCATATGAGAGAATTAATAAATGGGCGCGTTCTGGAGGACAGAGAAAGATTGAAAGCGATGCTGGCCCGAATCAGAGCTGGAATTGAGTGATGAAAGTTTATATATATAAAATATATTTTATATATATATTTATATTTTTTTTTTTTTTTTTTTTTTTTTTTTTTTTTTTTATTATTTTTATTATTTATTATTATTATTATTATTATTATTATTATTATTATTATTATTATTATTATTATTATATTATTATTATTATTATTATTATTATTATTATTATTATTATTATTATTATTATTATTATTATTATTATTATTATTATTTATTTTTTATTTTTTATTATTATTATTATTATTATTATTATTATTATTATTATATTATTATTATTATTATTATTATTATTATTATTATTATTATTATTATTATTATTATTATTATTATTATTATTATTATTATTATTATTATTATTATATATTATTATATTATTATTATCATTATTATTATTATTATTATTATTATTATTATTATTATTATTATTATCATCGTTATATTTGGGAAGGGGGGAAGGGAGAGTGGAAAATAACAGGCATATCTGAATCAGAGTTTTAAAAATTGATATAATTGATTATCAAGTACTCTTCCCGCATCAAACTATATATATATAAAGATAAATATGAAATCAAATTGACCTGTTATTTTCAATCAATATTTTCAATCAATTCTCTAATGTGAATTATTTGTTACGAACATTCCTTTTGCTCCTGACTGTCATCATTTATCTAGGACGTTACACTCTTGAAAGTCTCGTGCTACTTTAATATATTTCTTGACCTGATAAAAGGAGAAGTAATGATGAATAAAATAGTAAATTATATAACCCGAAATCTTTTATAAATATTTTCATTCTTTATTCAGCTTTTTTATAATGAATCTCCTGTTTTTTTGATACATTGTAGCAATAGATTAGGTAATATATATATATATTTATATATATATATATATATATATATATATATATATATATATATATATATATATATATATATATATATATATATATATATATATATATATATATATATATAATATATTTAACTATTAGGTAAAAAAAATATAAAATAATTCTATTTATAAATTAGCTAAAAAAAATATTAATAAGATAATTCCACGTATGGATTAGCAAAACAAAAAAAATTAATAATTCTATTTATGTATAAGCTAAAATATTTTTTTTAATAAAATAATAGCATTTATTTATTAGCTAAAAAAAAAATATTTTTTTAAAATTACATTTTAAAATTCACAATTCTTATATTCATTTTTCAGTGAAATCAATGACTTTCAATTTTGCTAGAATTTTTAATTTTTAATAATTGCTTTAATTTATTCTTCCAAATTATATAATTAAATTATTTAATTTTATTATATTTAATTATTTTCTGAAAAATAAATAGTTAACTGCAAAGTAGTGCGGTATCATGATTCTGCAATACAATGTGAATTTTAAAATTATAATTAAGATATAATTGCAATTAAAAGTTTAAATCCATGAGTTATTATTATTATTATTATTATTATTATTATTATTATTATTATTATTATTATTATTATTATTATTATTATTATTATTACTATTATTATTATTATTATTTTAATTTTAGTAATATCATTATTATTATTATTATTATTATTATTATTATTATTATTATTATTATTATTCTTATTATTTTATTTCAATTTTTAATTTTTTCTTCTTCTTCTTCTTCTTATTATTATTATTATTATTATTATTATTATTATTATTATTATTATTATTATTATTATTAATATTATTATTATTATTATTACTATTATTATTATTATTATTATCATTATTTAAACTTTTATATTTAAGTCTCGTATAAGAAAACTTTTATTTTATTACTCAGGCTTTAACTCGAAAATAAATTAAAAATTTTATTTTCATATGTTTTTATTTAAACATTTTTAATATATTATTTTTAATCAGTTTTTAGAAAAAGTTTTAATAGATGAAATGAAATTTCTATTTATTTTATTTTTTTTTTAAATCATTTCATATTCTTTTCATTAAATCCTGATGAGAAAAAGGTTATATATAAAATAATATGTAAAAAATAAAATAAAATATATATTTATAAAATAATATATAATATATTTTGTAATTTATTAGTTATGCAAAAGCAGATGCGTAAAAAAAATTCTAAGCTTTAGTGCATTTTTATCTAAATATTTTATTTAAAAATATGTGCATAAAAAATCCAAAAATCCATTCAAAAATTATATATATATATATATATATATATATATATATATATATATATATATATATATATATATATATATATATATATATATATATATATATATATATATATATATATATATATATATATATATATATATATATATAATATATATATTAATAAAAATAAAAAAAAAAAAAAAAAAAAAAAAAAAAAAAAAAAAAAAAATATATATATATACATATATATATATATATATATATATATATATATTAATATATATATATATATATATATATATATATATATATATATATATATATATATATATATATATATAGTGTGTGTGTGTGTGTGTGTGTGCGTGTTGTGTACCTTTATAAGTGGGATTAATTTGAATAGTGGACAAGGGACATCTATAAATTGAAAAAGTTTAAATAAAAAAATTTAATATATGCCTAATTTTTTTGAAAAACTTTGTGTCATAGTCAACTTTTGATAGTAATTTTATATGCATTAAGCTGCATATAGAACCATAGATTATATTTAAAAAAAAAAATTAACTTTTTAGGAAAAATATGAAAAAATTGGATATGTTTACTTTCTCAAAGTTTTAAAACCCTTTTTCTTTTAGCATAAAACATAAAACATAATCTTTAATTATAAAATATGAATACGTATTTTAAATAATTTAATATATAAATTCTATATATTTATAAATAATATAAAAAACTATGTATATTTTTTAATAGACTATAATATCTATCTTCTTTATTAATATTAAAATTAGGATTTTTATATTTTATATAGAAAATATTTAAAAAGATAAAATATACGAGCTATTATTAATAAATATTAAAAAATAGTATATTCCTGTTTTTCAAAAAATAAAATCTTATTTTGTCTTTAATTAATATAAAATAAAAAGGAAAAATTATACAATATTAAAAAAAAAATAATTATATAAATAAGCAAAATCAATAAACTCAAAAATTTATTATCAAGACCATGAAATTTTCTCCAAATTAAAAATAATGATAAAAAATTTTTATAATATAAATTATTATATAAATTAATATTAATTATTAAATAAATTTTTTAAATTTTAATTATATAAATGTTTTTATTACCTAAACCTATATAATCGATAATAATATATAAATCATGAAGGGCGTGATATATTATTAAGTTACCATGTAAATCAATAATAGTAGCATATAAACTATCATTAAAAATGAAGAATTGAAGTCATGAGATATTCAAATCTTCAAATTCTTCAAATAAAGAAATTTAAAAAATTTAAAATAGATTTATTATAGATTTAAAATAGATTATTCTTTATACGAATATATTTTAAATTTGATTATATATATATATATATATATATATATATATATATATATATATATATATATATATATATATATATATATATATATATATATATATATATATATATATATATATATATATATATATATATATATATATATATATATATATATATATATATATATATATATATATATATATATATATATATATATATATATATATATATATATATATATATATATATATATATATATATATATATATATATATATATATATATATATATATATATATATATATATATATATATATATATATATAATATATATATATATGCTATAATAATAATAATAATAATAATAATAATAATAATAATAATAATAATAATAATAATAATAATAATAATAATAATAATAATAATAATAATAATAATAATAATAATAATAATAATAATAATAATAATAATAATAATAATAATAAAATAATAATAATAATAACAAAAATGCGTTTACAACTTCAAGGACATATAGTAATATATCAGAGATTATGATTTAAAATATTCTGTTTCTAAATTTAAATTAATTAAGGTATAAATTCCTAATTAAATATTTTTTCATTGAAATTTTAATTTAATTATATCTTATCAAAGTAAATTGAAGAAAATTTAATAAATAAATTAGGTCATCCGAATTGATTGTAAAATTTTTATTATTCTCTTTTTAATGATAATAATAAGGATAATAACAATTAATAATAATAACAATAATAATAGAAAAAATGATGGAAATAATAATTATAAAAACAATAAGAATAGTAATAAAAATAATAATAATAATAATGATAATAATGAGAAAAATAATAATAATAATAATAATATTAATAATAATAATAATAATAATATATATTGATAATAATGAAATAATAATAACAATAATAATAATAATAATAATAATAATAATAATAATGGCAAAAATTATAAAAACAATAATAATATAATAATGATAATAATAAAAATAATAGTAATAATAATAATAATAATGATAATAATAATAATAATAATAATAATAATAATAATAATAATAATAATAATGATAATAATAATAATCAATAATAATAATAATAATAATAATAATAATAATAATAATAATAATAATAATAATAATAATAATAATAATAATAATAATAATAATAATAATAATAATAATAATAATAATAATAATAATAATAATAATAATAATAATAATAATAATAATAATAATAATAATAATAATAATAATAAAAGATCCAAATCGTCTTAATTAAAAAAAGAAATCTGATTCGTAATTAAAATTTCAACCCTACACCCAAAATTGTCGAAAAGAGAAAAAGAAAGAAAGAAAGAAAGAAAAATTAAATTTTTCTAATGACTTGTCGATGATTTGGACCACTTTACTTGTTTTACAATATGTCCTGTAGACGATTTATTTCATTTCCTTATATAATATGTCGTACAAAAGTTTCTTCAACCATTTGACATTATTTTTCGGGAGAGTTTGCTAGTTTTACGAAATAGAAAATGGTGTTTTCTATTTCTTTTGGATAGAGAGATATTTAATAGCGTGAAAAGCATAAGGAATAATATTACTTTTATTGGAGCAGAAGACCTGTCGAGTGAGAGGCAGCAGTAGTAATGTTAATTTTATTGAGACAGGAGCCCAGAAGGGTGAGAATCATCAGAAATGGTATCACTTTCTTGGGACAGGGACCTTGTTGCGAATATAGCATCAGTATTAATGTCACTTTTATTGGAGCAGAGGCCCTGTTGAGTGAAAAGCATTGATAATAATATTGCTTTTATTGGGACATTGGCCCTGTTGCCTGATAAGCAGCAGTAATTATGACCCTTTTATTGAGGCAGGAGCCCTGACGAGTGAGAAGCATCAGTAATAATATCACTTTCTTGGGACAGGGACCTTGTTGCAAGAATAGTATCAGTAAAAATGTCACATTATTTGGGACAGACACCCAGTTGTGTGAAAAGCATTAATAATAATATCGATTTTATTTTGACAAGGGCCCTGTTGAGTTAGAAGCAGCAGTAATAATGTCACTTCTATTAGGACAGGAGCCCTGACGAGTGAGATGCATCAGTAATAATATCACTATTGGGACAGGGACCTTGTTGCGAGAATAGCATCAGTAATAATGTCACATTACTTGGGACAGAAGACCTGTTTCGTGAAAAGCGTTAATAATAATAATATCTTTTTATTGGGACAAGGGCCCTGCTGCTTTAGAAGCATCAGTAATATTGTCACTTCTATTAGGACAGGAGCCCTGACGAGTGAGAAGCATCAATTATAATATCACTTTACTGGGACAGGAACCTTGATGCGTAGGAAGCATCAATAAAATTGTTCCTTTAATTGAGACAGGGGCTCTGATGTATGAGAAGCATCAATAATAATATCAATTTTATTAAACAGAGGTAACACTAGGAGTAGGATAGCATCAGTAATAAGGTTGTATTATTAGTAGGAAGTCATGAAACGTGAGTAGCACCACTGGTAATATTACTTTTATTAAAGCGTGATAAATACCAATAGTAACATTATGGTCATTTACAATGGACTAATTTTGGTTAATGGTGATATTTTATTGTCAAGAAGCTTATAATAATAATAATAATAATAATAATAATAATAATAATAATAATAAATAATAATAATAATAATAATAATAATAATAATAACAAATGAATTTAATCACCAAGAAACTATAATAAATAAAAAATTTCAGTAATAACAATAACAAAACCTCTCATAAAAGAAGTTATTTGACTTCAATATACTATATAAATTACCTTTTTTAATTTTTCAAGAATGAAATTTTGAAAGTTAATGAAAGTTAATGGTCATATCTATAATATATATATATATATATATATATATATATATATATATATATATATATATATATATATATATATATATATATATATATATATATATATATATATATATATATATATATATATATATATATATATATATATATATATATATATATATATATATATATATATATATATATATATATATATATATATATATATATATATATATATATATATATATATATATATATATATATATATATATATATATATATAATATATATATATATATATATATATATATATATATATATATATATATATATATATATATATATATATATATATATATATATATATATATATATATATATATATATATATATATATATATATATATATATAT
>SEYY01003581.1:0-2500 GCA_009176605.1 Armadillidium nasatum
ATAATAATAATAATAATAATAATAATATTAATAATAGTAAAACACGAATCAATATTAAAGGATATTATTATATATAAAGCTTCTAAATTGAATCAAAATAGAATAACTTTTAGAAGAGTTATTCATGGATGCTTCTTGAAGACCCAAATGCTGAAAGGAAACAATGCATTATTGAAAGAACATATATATATATATATATATAAAATAAAAAGTAATCTTTCCGCACGCTAGGATCGAACCACTGACAACTGTCGCCGTTAGACAATGTAAAAGGCTTACCACCAAGCTACGCAGCCTCCCAAAAGAAGATATAATATATATATCAGTGAAAGAGATAAATATAATAATATAATAATAATAATAATAATAAAAATAAAAATATAATTATAAATAAATATATAATAATGATTAAATAAAGATTTCTGTTATAATACAATTTGTTATTAATTATATATATAATGATAATAAAATATTTAACAGTAATAAAATAAATAATAATAATAATTGAAAAATATGACGAAATTTTTTATAATTATTTTTCATTATTTACAGTAAAACCAATTTATGTTAAATGAGTTATTTTTTTTTGCTAATTATGTTTTTGTAAATTTGGCCTTGTAAACACATAAATTTTTTAAATTTAATTTATTATTTATTTATTTATTATTATTATTATTATTATTATTAATTATTATTATTATTATTATTATTATTATAATTATCTTTTTTTTTTTTTTATTTTTTTTATTTTTTTGTGGTGTTAAATTTTTAATTTTATTTTTTTGAACGACTTTTTAGGAAAAAAATTTTTATTTTAACTCTGAGAGATTTATTTATATAAAATTGTAATCTAAAACTATTTTTAAATTTACTTTTAATGCTTTTAAAGATTAAAATGTATTTCGTTTTATCTTTTCATATATATTATATATATATAATATATATAAGATATGTATATATATATTATATATATATTATATAAGACGTATATATATAAATATATAATATATATAAATATATATTATATATATATATATATAATATATATATATATATATATTTATATTATATATATATATATATATATATATATATATAATATATATATATAATATATATATATATATATATATATATATAATATATATATATATATAATATATATATATATATATATATATATATATATATATATATATATATATATATATATATATATATATATATATATATATATATATATATATATATATATATAATATATATATATATATATATATATATATATATATATATATATATATATATATATATATAGTAAATACAACGATGCACAAATCATTAATTCCAGCAAAAAATTACCCAAAGAAAATTAAAATAAACGAGTTAGGCCTTTCGAGTAAATGCGTCCTCATTCAGACTCCTTAAATTATATTTATATATATATATATATTATATATTATTATATATATATATTATATATATATATATATATATATATATAATATATATATATATATATATATAAATATTTATATATATATATTATATATATAAAATATAATATCGGTTCCTTTGAAAAGAAAAAGAAAAAGTTAAAAATGCGATGACACTTCCATTTCCCATATTCATACCAATATATAATTTTATTATCAAAAAATGTACTAACTTTGGGGGTTTTGAGGGAAGCCTTACGAGATTTCAAGATATAAAATTCCTCATTGGAAAAGGCGCAGAAAAGAGACCGAGCAATCACTTGAGATTCAGGACTGGATGAAGCGATAAAGAGAGAGAACGAGGGAGTACGAGTGTGAACGAGGGAGAATAAGGGTGAACGAAGGGGGGAAACTAAGGAAAAAAACGAGGGGATACGAGGGGACAGGAGAGAAGGTAGCTGATGAATTTTGAATTTGATCCAAGTTTATTTCCGTTATAAATATATCGGATAGAGACAGATTTTATTTTATGGTCGATGCAATAACAAAACAGAGGGCGAGAGAACCGAAGCTTCGGGAATAAAAGAAAAATAGTTATATTATTCATTCCTTTGAATTATGATTGTTATAAAAATCAGACATTTCGTGAATAGATAAATGCATGAAAAATAAGAAGATAGAAATTCTAGATAGATAGATAGATAGATATATAGATAGATAGATAGATAGATAGATAGATAGACAGACAGATAGATAGACAGATAGATAGATGAGTATATAGATAGATAAATGACAGATAGATGAGTAGATAGATAAATAGATAGATAGATAGATAGAAAGATACTGGCAGTAAGGTGATCACACTGTTAGTAATGTGGAAGTCACTTTCAAATTATATCAACAATTGGCTACTATTTACTGTTTATCAGTGAATCTACGCTGTAAAATGGAGTACAATATGATCAATACCAAGGATCTAAATCCTCTTTTAAAAAGGAATTAATTTACCAAAATATTTATTTAATATTTACTTTCATGCTTAGTTCCTCTTTGAAATATTTATC
>SEYY01003581.1:7500-22500 GCA_009176605.1 Armadillidium nasatum
GGGGCGTCGTAGCGACATATTAGAAATTAGAAAGCAAAAGCAATTGCCTGCAGAAATTATTTAAACCTTTGATATTTTATACTACAACCCTTTACTATATACGGAGACGTTTTGGTCCCATTTTGAGAATCTGGTTTTATGTAAAAATTACCTAATATTACTAACGCACAAACCTTTTACAATCGAATATTTGCTAAATATTGTAGCTTAAAATTTCCCGTTTTTAACTTTATTTTCAAGATGCCGTTGAGGAGGTGTCGCTTATTATCACCCATTCACACCCAGTATTTTAGAATATTGGGAGTCCAAACCAGGAACAAAATATTTATTTATTTTTCCTTTTACTGCTAAGTAATATAATTTTGTAAGATTTGAGTTTAAATTTATTGTACAAAAGAAAGTTTTTTTTTTACAAAAATTTATATTGTTTTCAATAAAGAAATAAACATTGTGTATTTTGTCACACTAGAAAGTCGATACATTTCAGAGAAACAAATTTTATAATATTTACTTGTGATAAAATTTATGTTATAGCAGCATAAAAATTGAACGTAATTCATAAAGTAAAAAAATATATTAGTAATGCCTATATGAAAATATCGATAAAAAAAACCAATAATGTTATTTTTAGAAAATATTTGGAGGATAACTCCCATTTTAATTATGCTCATGAAAGGGTAAAGCCACTTCGTACATCTTCTACGAGTATCTCACCCGTAACTTTTCCCTCTCCGAAACATCATGAGTGAAATGAACTGAAGAGTGGTGGGAAAGTATGAATATATTAGTTAATAATGTAATTTAATATTATAAAATTCTGACTAACGGTTAACGTTAGATGTGATTTTTGAAGCAACTTTATTATGCGATTTTTCAATTGATTTAAATCTAGATAATTTTATCGGTGGAGGGTCATTTGGATAAAGGGTCACAACCATCTTCATAGCTGCGTTTCTTCTCTTTTTCACATCGTTTATTTGAATTTTGGATTGGCAACAGCATATGCCATT
The DNA here is from genome assembly GCA_009176605.1 of Armadillidium nasatum. Taxonomy (NCBI): domain Eukaryota; kingdom Metazoa; phylum Arthropoda; class Malacostraca; order Isopoda; family Armadillidiidae; genus Armadillidium; species Armadillidium nasatum. Next base: position 8,511 of record SEYY01003581.1, read on the forward strand.
ATTACGACAATAAAACTTGTTTTTCAATTTCAATTTGTTTTTCCAATATTTCTTTGGCTTGCAAACCCTATAACGCCAAGTATCAAGGTGTATCATATTGTAATTTGACCACTATTCCGATATTTTTTCAACTCTGGTGGAAATTAGGTAGATTCCAGTGGATGTATATATATATGTATGTATGTATATATATATATATATATATATATATATATATATATATATATATATATATATATATATATATATATATATATATATATATATATATTATAGTAGTCCTTCCACTGAAAGATTTTTCTTATCATTTTCTTGTTTTTATAAAAATCTGCTTTACACTATCCTTTCACAAAACTTATTTACCAATCTTTGTATATATATATATATATATATATATATATATATATATATATATATATATATATATATATATATATATATATATATATATATATATATATATATATATATATATATATATATATATATATATATATATATATATATATAATATATATATATATATATATATATATATATATATATATATATATATATATATATATATATATATATATATATATATATATATATATATATATATATATATATATATATATATATATATATATATATATATATATATATATATATATATATATATATATATATATATATATATATATATATATATATATATATATATATATATATATATATATATATATATATATATATATATATATATATATATATATATATATATATATATATATATATATATATATATATATATATATATATATATAATTTGAAATTATGACATCGTTGAATAAATGAAGCCATATTTTCTCTTTTGGTTCTTTATTTTTAAAAGATGTTTGCAATTCGTCCTTATTCTCCAAATTTTTTTTTATTAAATATTAGTTTTACTTAAAATAAAATATAAGGAAACTGGAAAAAAGGGGCAAACGCGGACAACTCTAAAAGGAAAATACATTTTCCTTAATTTTTAAAGTAAAATTTGTGATCGTTCTAAAAAATGTGTTCTTTAAGATCTCGCTCATTAAATATATACAGACAACGATATAAGTTTGTTTTATTTTTTTTTATTTTATTTTATTTATTTTTTTTTTATCTTAAGATATCTTCCCTATACCTCTTTTTTTCCACTCTCTTCTCTCTTTTCCTTTCTATTCTACCCATCCTTCCCTATACCTCTACTCCCCCACTTTCTTCTATCTTTTCCTTTTCATTCTCAGTCTCCTTCCCTATACCTCTACTCTCCCAATCTCTTCTCTCTTTTCTTTTCCATTCTTCCATTTCTTCCCTATACCTCTTCTCTCCACCTCTCTTTTCTCTTTTCCTTTCCATTCTTCCACTTCTTCCTTATACTTCTTCTCTCCCACTCTCTTTTCTCTTTTCCTTTCCATTCTCCGTTTCTTTCCCTTTCCCCTAACATTCTCCAGCTTTTTCTCCTCTAAAAGAACATTTAGGAACATTGGTACTCGAATATTAGGCAAGACAGCAATGATATTGTAGATCATCATTAAAGGCAAGCAAAACTATTTCGTTCCTTCGTCAGAGGCGCCATTTTGAATTACCTTCAAAAGGAAAAGGAAAAAACTTTTTATTTATTTTTTTATTTTAATTTTTTTTTTTTTGAAGGAAAAGACACACATATAAGTATAGAATAAAATAATAATTAAAAAAAAGGTAGATATAACAATGTACTTTTTAATTCAATTTCCGGTTTTATTTATATATATATATATATTTTTTTTTCTTAACTGAATAATAATAATTTTTTCCTTTATTTCTTTATTATTCTGCTGGAATTTTTTAAAATAAGCATTTAAAGTAACATGTATTTTAAAATAAAATATATTATTACTATTATTATAATTATTATTATTATTATTATTATTATTATTATTATTATTATTATTATTATTATTATTATTATTATTATTATTATTATTATTATTATTGTTATTATTATTTTCAGCATTATTATAATTATTATTATTATTATAATTATTATTATTTTTACTAAAATTACTATTATTATTATTATTAATACCAGCATTTCATTATTATCATTTTCATTATTATTTTTTATATTATTATTATTATTATTATTATCATTATTATTATTATTATTATTATTATTATTATTATTATTATTATTATTATTATTATTATTATTATTATTATTATTATTATTATTATTATCATTATTGCTATTATTATTATTATTATTATTATTATTATTATTATTATTATTATTATTATTATTATTATCAACATTATTATTATTATCATTTTATTATTAACTCTCTCGGATAAATTTCTCGGATTTAATAAAATAAAATTTAAAATAATGTTATTTACGACATTCTCATAATGTAGGATGAATATTACAATAGAGGGTGTTAAATTATTATAGCTATTAATTATTATTATTTTTGTCATTATTATTACTAATATTATTAGTTGTAATTATTATTATATTTTAAATAAATATAAAAATGTACTTTTTAACTCAATTTCCGGTTTTATTTATTTATTTTTTTCTTTCTTAACTGAATCATTATGATTTTTTTCTTTATTAGTCTGCTGGAATTTTTTAAAATAAACATTTAAAGTAACATGTATTTTAAAATATATATATTATTATTATTATTATTATTATTATTATTATTATTATTATTATTATTATTATTATTATTATTATTATTATTATTATTATTATTATTATTATCAGCATTATTATAATTATTGGCAAACTGTGGCATACAATTAAAATTTTTTTAGCATCATTTCAGTTTGATTCTCTGCCAGTGATAAGAGTAATTTGAAAATGATCTTCCTAATTAGCAACTGAAGTTGTAATGGTCATTTATTTATAGTATGAATAATGAAATGCAGTGACGAAAAAAAGAAACAAAAAAATATCAATCTTATAAGCTTGAAAATCATTAATTCGAAGTTGAATTTACAATATTTGTGATTTTAAATGCAAACTACAGGAATATAATATTTCTATATCGAATAATTGAGCTTTAAACCATATTGATAATACAGGAATTCATGTTTTTAAAATAAATTAAGTTCACACGCACGCGCGCAAGCGCGCGCACACACTCACGTTTTTAAGGGAAAGTATTTTAAATGAAAAGAAATATTGTGTTCAAAGAAAACCAATATTAGGAATAACTTTGCTAAAAATATATTTTCGTAGATGAATGTCTCAAAGTAATATATATATATATATATAATATATATATATATATATATATATATATATATATATATATATATATATATATATATATATATATATATATATATATATATATATATATATATATATATAATATATATGATGATGCATCCACATCCGCAGAGCATCCTCGTTTTTTCAATTCGGGAGCAATTTTAAAGACAAAAGTTCGGTTTTCTCCCCGATTCTAAGCAACTTGTTTATGGAACTGTTTGAGTTGAAATTTGTATTTTCAGATGTTTCTCTTCGAAATATTGAATGGTGAAGATATGTTGACGACATTTTTATCATTTTCCTGTTATCTTGGATCCCCAATTGCTCTTGGAAAAATTAAACAGGAAATTTGGAAAATGACGGAGGGTCTGTGATTATCGGATATTTAATATAATCTTTGCAGCATTATGTAAATAAACTCTATGAAGGTTCCCGCAAGTCCTTATTTGAGTATGTGTAATGCATTGTAGACGTATTATTATTATTAGTTCCTTAAATTTAGCAGAAGGAGGAGTGTTTGTTAACCACAAGCAGTCTTACCTGGACTTATATTTTACGTAAGTAATCTAAATAATCGTATGCACAAGATATCCAATATGTTCTGTGAACGCGTGAATTATGATCATTTATATATGCACACGCATTTTCGAATGCAAATAGTACATGTAAAAGTGAATTATGTATCTGCTTGCTTTGGAGAAATTAACTCATTCCTCATTCTGCACATTTGCGAAAAGGAAATGTGTTGCATTCATATTAAGAGTTAACTTCACAGAGTCTTTCGCTGTCCGAAAATTGGACTTTACTAATAATTTTACTCTTAGATATAAAGGTTATTACATCTTCTCAGGACTAGCGATTTCTTCTAATATCATCAAAGAATTCTTCCTCAACTTGCATGTCTCTTCGAATTTCTTCTGTACTATATCAGGGATTCTCTCTAGGGGCGTCCGTGGTGCCGGTGAAGGTAAGATTCCTGGCAAGGAAAATTTTTAACCTTCCTTCGGATTTTTTTTTATCTTTACATCCATATAATGTGTTTTATGATACCTGCATGTTCTTCATACATTTGTTTATTGGTTATTCTGCCCAACCCCTTCCAGTCAAAGATTGCGTGATGAAAAGGAGATAGAAGAATGCAAGAATAGGGATTTGTTTTTAAAGATTAAATATGAATCCCTTTATTCGCGAAACCTTAATTCAAAACTGTAATTAAACTCTTCATCTGAACATTGGCAAACTTTTGCATTTTAATCTGACATTGTATATTAGAAGATCCCTTACTTCCGTACATGGAAAGAATTTCCTCGTTAGATATTTTGGGAAATTCAATATTTATCAAACCAAATTTCTGTGAATTTCATTCCAAAATTCTCCTTCAAATACCCCCTCACTTTTGACAGATTATTATTTCCCTTGTGGAAAATAAAATTATCCTTATTATCAACATAAACAACATACTATCTGCAAGGAAGCTTGAATTGACGTTTTTTATTTCCATAATTATTTCAACAGTATATTGGTATTAAAAAATATTTGTACGGAATGTTAATCGTACGTCTGAGCAAGATCCATTTCAACTTGTAAAGGGTAATCAACTATTTGTTTTAACTTTTTATTTATATTTAATAATTACATGTGATCTTTATTTTCTATATTAAAACTATTTATTTAATAATTTGATAATCTGAAGAAGTAAAAATGCAAATAATGACTAAAATTTATTTTCATTTATATGTATTGAACAAAATTTTTATAATACATTAACAGTACAACTAATGTATGTTCTTAATTTTATTAAACTTTGGGTCTTTATATCTTTCTGACCAGTAATCATATACGAATTTCACACATGACTTTTGCTTTATTTTTCAGGGAACAACGACTTATCGTTGAAAATTCAGCTCCATTCATAAACGTTGAGGCTATGCATTTGTCCGAGCTGCGAGACAAGGATGGTTGAAAAAATAATGTCAAAGGATATTTCCAGGACACATCCACACCTTTAAGTATACAAAGATGGAAAAGTTTGGTAAAGAGCAGTATATATATATATATATATATATATATATATATATATATATATATATATATATATATATATATATATATATATATATATATATATATATAAATTCAACCATAGACTTCTTCAACCCACTCCAACCAGTTTATGTCTAAAATTAGAATTTCTTCTAAAGGACGTCATTTCTACTCTCTCTGAGCTTAATACTAAGAAGGCGTATGGTCACGATGGTATTCCTCCTGTGGTTCTCAAAATTTGTGCTTTCGAGTTTGCACTCTGCCTTGGTAAACTATTTCGTCTTTGTCTTTCTAATTCAACCTTCCCTTCTTGCTGGGAACGTGAGCTCATTCTTTTTCTCTGCCCTCTATTAACCGTCCCATTTCTTTGACCTCCGTTCTCTCTAAGGTTTTCGAATCTACCTTTACCCTTAATCTACCCTGAACGCCAGCATGACTTTCGTAAGAAACATTCTATTGGTGATCTTCTTTCCTTTCTCTCTGACTCTTAGTCCTCCGCTCTCCGGCATTTCAGACATATCGAGAGCCTTCGATTCGATAGAGTCTAGCACAAAGCTTTGATTTCTAAACTTCCTTCTTTCGGTATATATCCTTTTGTTTGTGATCTCTCTAATTTCCATTCCGGCCGTTCTATAGCAGTAGTTGTAGAATGTCACCGTTCTTCCTATAAATCTATTAATAATGGTGGTTCCTCAGTGTTCTGTCCTATCTCTAACCCTTTTTCTGCTTTTCATTAATGACCTTCTCTCTATTACCTCATCTCCTATCCACTCCAATGCTGAAGACTCCACCCTTCATTACTTCTTCCAGTTTGAAAGACGTTCCCACACAACAGCAGTTGATAGACTCGAGAAGGGTAGCCTTGGAGCTAACCTCTGATCTTTCAAATTGGGAAAGAGAAAACATGGTTGTGGTCAATGTCTCAAAAACTCAGTTAATCAATTCCTCCACTTAACACAATCTTCCACACAACTATGATGTTTTCTTCGAAAACACACAACTCACACCATCTGCGCTTAATATTCTCGGCGTATCTTTTTCTTGTGATCTTTCTTGGAATCATCAAATTACTTCTCTTTCTTAAAAAGCTTCCAAGAGGTTGGGTGTTCTGAGGCACCATCAGATTACTTCACGCTACCCCAGTTGTTGCTCTCTATAGGGGTGTTGTTCTCTGTATGGAGTATGCTTCACACATATGAGGTTGTTCCATTCATATACCTCTCTTTGAGAAGGTGGAATCTAGGGCTTTTCGTCTCATCAACTCTCCTGCTCTTACTAACTCTCTCCAATCTCTTTCTGCCCATAGAATTGTTGCGTTACTCTCTCTTTACTATCGCTATTACAACGGACACTGCTCTTCTGAACTCTCTCGTCGCATACCTCCTCCATTGAGAAGAGCTCGTGCGACACGCATTTCTACAGAGCCTCATCCTTTCTCTGTCCAACTTTCAGACCCCAGACTTAACCATTATGCTCAATCTTACATATACTCTACTGGTAAAGTCTGGAACACACTCCCTTTATCTGTTTTCCCAACTTCCTTGACTTGCATTCTTTCAAACGCCGTGTATCTGGACATATCGGCCTCCATCGACCAAGATAAGTTTTTTCCCAACTCCGGTGGAATTTGGTTGGAGTCCCGCCTTTGCCCACCTATGGGATATAAAATATATATAATATATATATATATATATATATATATATATATATATATATATATATATATATATATATATATATATATATATATATATATATATATATATATATATATATATATATATATATATATATATATATATATATATATATTACTCTGAAAGTGACTTACATTTCGTAAAATTGACAAAGTCTTGCATGTGGAAGAAAGGTAATGCTGAGTCCTTTTCTTTACACAAATCTTGAGCTACTTGATATGATGTAACTTCCTCTGACAAAGGAAAGTAACACACTTTGGCAGAAGCACAAAATTTGCCTCCCTTCCCTTCGCATTCTTCTTTGGCTTTTTGAAATCATATAAAACAAAATAGGAATAAGACTTTTTTTTTTTTTTACTTTCGGGAATAATAAGTTAATTTTATCAGTGTTTCTATTTTTTTATTAAACGAAATTTGATAGAAACTTATTATTATTAATATTATTATTAATATTATTATTATTAATATTAATATTATTATTATTAAACTTACTTATTTTGTCTGTCTTTCCTGTATCGAAAAGATAAGCAATAAGAAGGAAAACAACAATACTGGCATACTTCATCTGAAACTTTAAATTGAAAATGATAAAATAGAGCAATAATATAAGTCTTCATTTAATATTACAAATTGAAATCATCCAAGATATGTTATTATTATTATTATTATTATTATTATATATATATATATATATATATATATATATATATATATATATATATATATATATATATATATATATATATATATATATATATATATATATATATATATATATGCATATATATTAATATTTGAAAGAATAAGCAAAATATTCAAATTAATTTACAAGAAAAATAAGATCACATTCATATTCAGATTAATTACCAAACTGAACTAAAACGCTACTTCCAACTGTATGCTAGTTAAAAAGAAAACCGAAATAAGAAGAGCGATGCAGACGTATACAGGATAAGGACAAGGTAGAATGAGTCTAATGAATAAGTAGAGGAAATGCAGAAAAAGCAGAAATAAAAAGTAGGGAAAGGAGGCTAGCGACTAAAATTTAATAAGCTTCGTTTCCGAAGCAATTGAAAATAATAATAATAATCATAATAACAATAATAATAATAATAATAATAATAATAATAATAATAATAATAATAATAATAATAATAATCATGAAAATAATGATAATAATAATAATAATAATAATAATAATAATAATAATAATAATAATAATAATAATAATAATAATAATAATAATAATAATAATAATAATAACAATAATACAATAAAAGCAATACTAAAAATAAAAATGATAAAAATAAAAATAATAATAATAATAATAATAATAATAATAATAATAATAATAATAATAATAATAATAACATAAAATATTTATATATTGTACTGACAAATTTTTTAAAAAATTTTACAGTATTAATTAATACCTTAGAAATCCTGAAATTCATACGAAGACTTTTGGAGCTTTATTTCGTTGGTCTCTGAAGATCAACCAAAAATAGGAGTAAAAACCATTTTGTTCTTCTTTTATATGAGTTTGTCATCATTTAGAAAACGAGATTGCGATTTTAGACTCAATTTTCTCTTCTCTATTTTTCAATGATTAAGATTTTATAGTTTCATTAGGGAATAATTGAAAAACAATTATATATATATATATATATATATATATATATATATATATATATATATATATATATATATATATATATATATATATATATATATATATATATATATATATATATATATATATATATATATATATATATATATATATATATATATATATATATATATATATATATATATATATATATATATATATATATATATATATATATATATATATATATATATATATATATATAATAATAAATAATGTTGCTAGCAATGCAGAAAAAGATATCATTTTATTATGCTTTAATAATGAATGCTAAAGGCAATTTGAAATAAATAATTAACAATTAATAATAGACGCTTCGGGATATCTAAACCCATTATCAATATCATTTGTAAATGAAATAAAATAAGTAACAATCAGTGTAAATGTAAGAGATAATTATAAGCACAATTTAACAAATTAATAACACTAAGAATATTATCAATAATTAAAATAAAAATAAAAATAAATATTAACTACAAATTAAGCACACTAAACTATTGTGAACAAGGTGAGTACAAATTAAGAAATAAGCAAATTGAGATATTGTCAAACAGGTTGTAGTCTGTAGTTACTTGGTTGTAGAATTTCGAAATAGGCGAATTAGGAGGTAAAATTGAGGTTATTTAATGATAAGGTTATAAATGGATGAATTGAGGTTAAGCTATCAGGAGAGAGGTGGAAGAGGCTGATTGATTAAGCGTAGGTTGGAGTTGTCTGATATGCAATGATTCTAATATTTTGCGGTCTAAGGTATTTGAAGAAGATGTCAAGATACTGAAATCTGAAAATTTTAGGGGGTGATTTTGGGAGGATGAGTGGTCACGAATGGGGGAGTTTTCAAGGGAAAGGAGAGGGACACTTACTCCTTCCTTCAATAGAGAATTAAACTCTCTTCTGCAATCATTCTTTCCCCATATAAAAGTACACTAAATAGGAATCAATTCCTTCTCAATAAACTCGTTCTTCAAATATAAAACAAAACTGCCAACTCTGCTTGTGTCTTTTGTAGTTTACCTTTTCTCTTGTACGAGCTTTAATGCTAGTTACGTTGGCCAAACAGGCCTACAACTTAAGCTCAGAATTCATAAGCATCTTGGCACCTCCTTCCGTACTAATCTACCTCTACTTTCCCTTGAAAACTCCCCAAGTAACGACACCCCAGCTGAAGTATCTGACCATACATCTGTAGTGAAAGTAAATTTATTGTATTGTATTAACAATTATTTGTTTGATTTTATTTAAAACAGATCCGTACATTTCATTGCATTTCAGGGAAGAGTAGAAATTCCGTTGCCTCATTTTCCATTGGGGTACAACTGCCCCCAATAACCTCATGAATCCAAGATCTTCCACATGCCTTAATGGTGGATCATCCATCACTATCATTTCAGCTATAAGTTTATCCACTCTCTTAGATTTGTTATCAATTGTATCCCAATGTTTTGTAGTAGAAAAATATTCGTGAATATTTGCTGAACAGAAGTTTTTTCCTTTATGTCTTTATCTTCTTTTTGGCGTGCTCCTTCTTCAGTTATATCTTTTAGCTGTTCTTTGTGTATCGATTTTAAATGATTTTTCAATGAAGTCGTTCCACGTCCTTTCCTTCAAATTATCGCAAAGGGAACAATTTACAGAGTCATTAGACTCTTCAATGAAGTATTTCCACGCAAAACTTTTCTTATATGCCAGGGGTGGCCAACCTGCGGCTCGCGAGCCACATGCGGCTCTTTGAAGGATTATTTGTGGCTCTCGATAAATGTACCCGAGTTCCCTTTTCATTTTTGTCCTATTATATTTTAAAAAATTATTATCGTTCCGTATGTGTTTCAAAATGTCTTTTAAATTACTGACAACAAATATGAAAGACTAAGTGCAACGTTGTAACAAATTTCATTTCCGTCCAAGTTAAGAATGATATGACTCATCGAAAACTGCGCGAACGAACATAAACAATGGCGTAATCGTCCGTAATTGACCGACTCCTTTCATTGCAACTGACAGTTGACATTGTGCTCTGGAGGAAACAATTTGTATCACTCTTTGCTACGGATATAATTTGTAATCTGGAATTTTTGGTGAGTTAACTAGATTTGTTTCGTAGTATGTAACACGTGTCGTTATTGTTTTAATAACACAAAACTTGTATTTTCTAAATTTCTTTATTTATTTCCAGTTCTTTTAAAAATATGACGACAGAGAACGAAAATAAAAAAAGAAAATACGAGCAAGAAAATAGAAGTTTTAATAATGAGTGGGAGGAGAATTTCTTTTTTATTGACAATAACGGAAAAGCATTATGTGTTATTTGTAATTCTACGGTCAAAAATTATAAAGTTAGCAATTTACGTCGACATTATGAAACCAATCATCCTCAGTTTTCTAATCAGTATCCACCAAATTCCAAATTAAGATCAGATAAACTTGCTTCTTTAAAATCAAATTTAAATAAACAACAGTCAATTTTGATGACCTTTAGCAATCAAGCTAATAATGTGGCTGAAGCCAGTTTTGTTATTGCCTGGAATATTGCTCGTGCAAAACGCCCGTATGGAGAGGGAGAGTTTATTAAAAAAAACTTGGAAGATGTACTTAAAGTTTTAGATCAAAATAATGCAGCATTGCACAAAGTTGTTTCGCAAATTCCCATCTCGAGACACACAACCGAACGACGCATAACTGCAATTAATACATCTCTTGAATATAATTTAAAAAATGATTTGAAGAACTGTATTGCATTCAGCTTAGCCCTTGACGAATCGACAGATATCACAGATCTTCGCCAATTGGCAGTTTTCACACGTTTTGTTTCACCTGACTTCGTTGCTAAAGAAGAATTATTAGATTTAGTAGCACTTCAAGAGTCAACCCGCAGTGTCGATATTAAAAATGCATTAGGTTCCATAATGAAAACTTTTGATGTGCCTCTTAATAAACTTGTAAGCATTGCAACTGATGGAGCTCCGGCAATGCTGGGTAAAAAAATCGGTCTTATTGGGCTTTTAAGAAATGATTCTCAAATTCCACAATCCATACCGATTCACTACATAATTCACCGAGAACATCTCGTTACAAAATATTTAAAATATCCTGATGTTATGAAAACAGTGTTACACATTCGCACCAATGCAAAAAATCATCGACAATTCAAAAATTTCCTTGAAGAATTAAAGGACGAAGAACTTCCAAATGACATTAATTTCTTTTGCATTGTTAGATGATTATCTAGCTACAACGTATTAAATCGTTTTGAAGATTTGTTTGATCCGATAACTGCATTTCTAAAAGAAAAGGAAATAACCTATTCAGAATTAGACGATGACGAGTGGTTACAAGACTTAATGTTTTTGACTGATGTCATGGAACATTTGCAAACACTGAATTTACAATTGCAGGTGGAAAGATAAAATAATATCTGACCTCTCACAGTGTATATTTAGTTTTCAAACTAAATTACAACTTTTTCAAAAGGACATTAAAAATAAAACATTTTGTCATTTTCCTCTAATTAAAAAAAATTTGTTCCAATATTAAACAAGAAAAACTCAACGAGTATATGAAAAAGCTAGAAGGAATATTGACGGAATTCCAAAATAGATTTCAAGACATGAAATATTTTAAATCGTCTCTTGATATTTTTCTGAATCCATTTGAAATTAACATAATTCAAGGTGAGTTTTCCATTTCCAATATAATTCTGACCCAAAAAGCATCTGGAGAATTAGAATTGATAGAGATGCAAGAAGATCAAGCTCTACAATTAAAATATAAGTCGACGTCGATTACTGAATTTTGGAAATTTGTACCAGAATCGAAGTATCCTGAATTAAAAAAGGCTTGCTTGTCGAATTATTTCAATATTCGGAACAATGTACTTATGTGAATAATTTTATTCCACTTTAAAATTCGTGAAATCCAAACACCGATCAGTATTAACTAACCAGCATCTCAAAGAATTACTGAGAAGTGCTGTCACCAATTATTCACCAAATTTTAAAGAATTATCAAGAGAAGTAAAATACATGTGTTTAATTTTTAATATTTAAATTCAATACACATATTTTGTACTTTTATTTATATGTTTTCAATAAATATAATTTCTGTAAAAAAATTTTTTTTTTTTTAAAATTTTAAATTCGTATTTAATTGCGGCTCGCGAAAAATTTTAAATTTTGAAAAATGGCTCGGACTATCAAGGAGCTTGGCCACCCCTGTTATATGCCATAATAGTTTATATAAACAAGAAAGTTGAGTATATTTTTTTAACATTTCAAATAATACAATCACAGTGAATAGCCGTTAGGTACAACCGAACGTGGAATAAGTTAGAGACTGCTGACGGTTACTCAATCTACGATGCAGAAAAGGAGGAAAAGAGTTGAAATTGAGAATTATTGGGAAGTCTAAATTTTGATCTGAACACAAAATAAATTTTCGCCAATGATAATCAAAAATTTAACTGAGTTGTAACAGATCTAACAGTCTTTTATTTTATTTTTCTATTTATTTTTCTGCTCCCATACAATGTCTATAGGAACTAACTCAGAATCAAGAAAAATATTATTCCTTTATTAAATGAATAAAATAGAATTGATTGGAAGCTAAGAGTAGAAGTTGTTGAGTTCACCGTCAACGGATGTACAAGTTTTTTTTTTTTTTTTTTTTTTTTTTTTTTTTTTTTTTTTTTTTTTTTTTTTTTTTTTTTTTTACAGAAGCCACCACTCACTGGTAGAGCCCTTTTCAAGTAATTACTTTCAAGTTTATTTTTTTTTTTCATTATATATTTTTAATTCCTTATATATATATATATATATATATATATATATATATATATATATATATATATATATATATATATATATATATATATATATATATATATATATATATATATATATATATATATATATATATATATATATATATTATATATATATATATATATATATATATATATATATATATATATATATATATATATATATATATATATATATATATATATATATATATATATATATATATATATATATATATATATATATATATATATATATATATATATATATATATATATATATATATATATATATATATACGAGTATATATAGTTGGTTGTTCATGTTCGATAATGATGCATCCATATTTTCTTAAATGTTTAACAATAACGAATTCAGAAATAATTGACGTGGGCCAACATATTTTCTCTGTCATGCTATTATTTGCGTTTGAAATAAACTGATTACAAACATTATTTCAAATATTGGTTTCGTACACACACAAATAGGGCAAATTTACGCC
>SEYY01003582.1:0-5000 GCA_009176605.1 Armadillidium nasatum
ATAATGATCGAATTATTATAATAATAATCATAATAATTGTGGTAAGGATACTATTATCAATTATAATAATAATAACGATGATGATAATATGGTTTGAATTAGCAACGGCAGTGAGGCTTTTTTACTGATTTTAAAGCTAATTTACATTTGAAAGTATTAGAAGTAATATCAAAATTAATGTAAAGACAATATTAATAATGATAAAAATTACAATAACGTAATGGTTAATTATAATGATAGTAATAATAAAATAATATTAGATGAATATTTGTAGTAAAATCAAAAGTTGTTGCCCTAAAGTAACTATGACTTTATAGTAATACAGAAATAATAACAAGATTGACAATGCAATAATATCAGTAGAACCCATTAATAATAGCGTTTATATGAGCAGCGATTCAGTAATATTAATAATAATAATAATAATAGTAATAATAATAATAATAATCATTATAATAATAATAGCAGCAATTTAATAATAATATCTAAATCAAATATAATAATATTTAAATTTAATAATAATATATATTAAAGTAAATATAAATTCCTAAAGTTGTTATTCATATTTTAAACACTGCACGTGAGGATTAACTATTGAATGCCTTTTATATTCTTAAGAAGAATCTCAATTGAAAAACTTCAGTTATAAAAATACGGAAGAAACACAATCACAGATTCATAAAACGGAACTTGAAATACTCACTGGCGTCAAAGTATTTTGACCTTTTAAAACTTCAAAAAAGAGAAAAAACAAAAAAAGAAACAAACAAAGAAAGACAAGGACTTTGATCATTATAATATATATATATATATATATATATTAATATATATTATATATATATATATATATATTATATATTAATATATATTATATATATATATATATATATATAACTGATAATATCAGTCAATTAATATTTTAAAAAATATCGATTATCGATATATCGAAATTTTTTCATATTTCGGCATCACTTCTTCCTATAAACATAGCTTCACAGAAAAGAATTACAAACAACATCATACGATTTAAACCCTATTTTAAAATAGAAATAACTAAAAAGTTATCATAAACAGTAAGGAAATAAGAAAACATTTATTACAGTGAATTAAAAGAAGTAAATATACCTAGAAACATGATAGGAGTTTAAGAAAAGAAACCTTTTTTATATTGCAATTTAGCCACGAAGATTAGGAAACCAAACTCGGAATAGCCCGAATATTGTATTATATTATATATATTATATATATATGATATATATATTATATATTATATTAATATATATTATTTATAATTATTTATATATTTAAATATTATATATTATATATTATATATATATATTATATATATATTATATATATATATATATATATATATAATATATATAATAATAATAATGATAGTTATAGTAATAATATAAATAAAAACTAAAAAACTGGTCCATTTTAAAAGCCAACGTGACCGATACACGGCGTTTAAAAATGTGCAAGTCAAAGGAGTTGGGGAAACAGAAAAGGCATGAGTTCCAGACTTCCAGTAGATTCATTAAGATGATATAGCGGTTAAGTCTGGGCGAGATTGGACAGAGAAAGGATGTCCATGTCGAAAGCCATCTCAATGGAGAGGTATAAACGGAGTTAGAAGAGCAATGTCGTTGTAATAGCATATTAGAGAGTGACGCAACAATTCGACGGGCAGAAAGAGACTGGAGAGAGTTAGTAAGAGCAGGAGAATTGATGAGACGAAAGGCCCTAAACTCTACCTTTTCGAGAATAGCTGTATGTGTGGTACCACCCCAGTTGTGAGAGGCGTACTCCATACAGGGGCGAACAACACCCCTATACAGAGCAAGCAACTGGGGTGGCGTAAAAAAACAAAGTTTACAAAGGCAGGGTGCAAGCTCGGAAGCACAAGTTTTGAGAACCGCAGGAGGAATACCATCAAGACCATACGCCTTCTTAGTGTTAAGCTCAGAGAGAACAAAAGGACATTTTTAGAAGAAATTACAATGATAGGCATAAATGAGTTGGAGGGGGTTTAAGGAGCAGGAATAGCTCCAGAATCGTCAAAGGTAGAGTTAGGGACAAAAATACGAGCGAAGAGCTCAGCTTCAGCAGAAGGAAAAATGGCAGTTGTGCCATCAGAAGAGACAAGAGGAGGGAAAGAGGAAGAAGCGAAGTTAGAATTAAAATTTTTTGCAAAATGCCAGAAGAGGAAGAAGAGCCAGAAAGATTATTGCATTTGCGGCGGAGAAAAGATAGTTTTTGGTATCTCGAAGAATAGATTTTGCACAATTCCTGGATGAAATATAAATTGAATGAGTTTCAGGAGTTTGAAGACGACGGTAATATCTGAAGGCAGCATCCCTGCGGCGGATAGGGCGAGATCAAGTAGAGTTTACCCAAGGTTTGTTAGGTTTAGTAGAAGGGAAAGAATATGGAATGGAAGCCTTTATGCTAGAATCATCTCGGTTATGCGCTCAGCACACTCCGAGGAACCCCTCACACGAAAGCAGAAATCATTGCATGTGCACCAAAGTGCTAGAAACGTCTCCTCGCTGGAGGTAGGGGGCTTTCTTGCGGAAGACTTGAAGAGACAGAACAAAATATGGAGATAAGAATGATCAGATGACCCAGAGGAGGACAAAGTTTAACAGTATAAGGAAGAAGGATAAGAAGTAAGGAAAAGATCAAGTATGTTGGGTTCATCACCAAGACGGTCATGGATACGGGTAGGGAGTTGCACCAGCTGCTCAAGGTTGTTCTGGATAGAAAAGTTGTAGGCGAGTTCACCTGCTGGATCATGAGACTAGATGAAAGCCATTGACGGTGGTGAACATTGAAATCACCTAAAACGATGATTTCGGAGAAAGGAGAAGAAGACAGAATGTGCTCTATTTTGGAGTTAAGATAGTCGAAAAATTTGGATAGTCAGTAAATTAGGAGAAAAAACAGAACAAATAAATTTAGTGTAGAATTGCAAGAGAGCTTTAGTCAAAGTAGAATTCAGAGACTCCAAATTAGAGACACGAGCAAATAACATCGTTGCGCACATATGCGAACAACTCTTTGGCTGAAAATTGAGGATTTAGACAATAAGAGGTAACAGAAAGGTTTGCTGTCAGCACACTCAACACTTTTCGGTTAGAAACAAGGAGAGGTTTAGAAGAAGAGATATGTTCTACAAAGGGGAAATTAGAAAAGACCACGAATGTTGCAGAAATTAATGAAAAAGATGCACCGGAGCAAGCCGGACGCCGTGTGATGGCGGGACCATCTCCATCATCGTAGGCCGCCAACTCCCAAGTGATGATGGGATGAGGGGCATTCTTTGGATACCGCCCCTCGAAGCATCTCCGAGGCAGCTCTGTTTTGCCATTTTTTTTTTAAAAAGGTAATGTAAGAGTAAGCGTTGTAAAATGTGGGAACATGTAGAAAAAATGGAGAGGAGTGGAGTATAGACACTCCAGTATGAGGAGGGTACACTAGAGACCCTCTGAGAAGGTGAAACTCGAAAAGGAATGAACCAAAGGCAACGGGTGAAACGGAATGGTCTACCTCCTATCTTTTATGCCCAATGGTGGATACTTGCATCGCATCGGACGGCGCTCGTCCTCCCCTATATATATATATATATATATTATATAGATATATATATAATATATATATTATATATATATATATATATATATATTATAAAAAAAATTATTTTATATATTGTGATTTTTTTTTTTTTAAGGATAAATATATATATATATATATATATTATATATATATATATATATATATATATATATATATTATATAGGACGTAGCACCGTCCGATGCGATGCAATATTCCCATTGGGCATAACCCACGAATATATATATATATATATATAATATATATATATATATATATATATATATATATATATATATCCGGTGGGCAAAGGAAAGCCTACCAAATTCCGCCGGAGTTGGGAAAGATCTATCCTGGTCGATGGTGGCCGACGTGCCCATATACACGGCGTTTAAAAGTATGCAAGTCAAAGGAAGTTGTGAAAACAGATAAAGGGAGCATGTTCCAAACTTTACCAGTAGAGTATATGTAAGATTGAGCATAGCGGTTAAGTCTGGGGTCGGAGAGTTGGACAGAGAAAGGATGAGACTGTGTAGAAAGGCGTGTCGCACGAGCACTTCTCAATGGAGGAGGTATGTGACGAGAGAGTTCAGAGGAGCAGTGTCCGTTGTAATAGCGATAGTAAAGAGAGAGTGACGCAACAATTCGACGGGAAGAAAGAGATTGAAAGAGTTAGTAAGAACTAGAAGAAAGCCATTGGTGGTGGTGAACATTGAGATCACCTAATATGATGATTTCAGAGAAATAGAGAATGTGCTCTATTTTGGAGTTTAAATAGTCGAAGAATTTCGGGCAGTCAGTAGAATTAGGAGGTAAATAAACTGAACAAATGAATTTAGTCACAGAATGGCAAGAGAGCCTAAGCCATAATCAGAAAATTCGGAAAATTCGGAAGACTCCAAATTAGAGACACGAGAACAAACGACATCGTTGCGCACGTATGCACAACAATCGCTTTTGGCTGAAAATTGAGAATAGAGACAGTAGGAGGAAACAGAATAGGGTTTGCTATCAGAACGCTCAAACATCTGAGTTTCGGTCAAGAATAAGAGGTGAGGTCTAAAGAAGAGAGGTGATGCTCAACAAAGTGGAAATTGGAGTGCAGACTGCGAATGTTTTAGAAATTAATGAAAAAATAGACCGTGCACCAGGACAAGCTGGCATCAGTGTCTTGGTGGCACCAACCCCATCACCGGAGGCCACAAACTCTCAAGTGGTGATGGGGGAAGGGGTAGATGAGGTGCTATGAGGCAATTTTTTTTAAAGGGTGTCTGTTTAATGTTTTGTGTGTGCGAAGGAGAGCTTACTCCGTTTAGAAGAAGATGAGCGCGAAATGGAACGAACCATTGGGCACTAGGATGAGATGGGAAGTACCTTTAAC
>SEYY01003582.1:12500-20000 GCA_009176605.1 Armadillidium nasatum
TTGAAGAAGGAATGAACCTGCTCATCCCATCAACGATTACGGCCCCCACCTTATCGGCAGAGACCGAAGCGTCTCCAGAGACAAAGCAGTCACTCCAGGAATAGTTAGCGTAGAAGCAACGCAAAGCCCCCCAGTCAGCCCGATCAAAGTGCCAGAAGATACGCTTAGGGCAGGGTGGAGCAGTTGGAGAGAAAGCATGAAAATTAAGACAAATTAGATTGTGGTCGGAGTTACCAATAGGTGCGAAGATAGCATATATATATATATATAGTAATATATATATATATATATATATATATATATATATATATATATATATATATATATATATATATATATATAGATATATATATATATAATATTATATATATATATATATATATAATATATATATCAGAATTTCGAAATAAATTTTAAAAAACTTTAAAAAGAAAACTCATCTCTAACAGGTTTTGAAATCCACAATTTCCTATTTTAATTTTCCTGACTTCGATCTAAAATAGAATTAAAGCCGCTTAAAAAAAAAAGTGTAGAGAAAGAAGCAAAGCACGCATCAAATAATAAGTCATTGCGCTTTTAATATAAACTCATATATTATATAATATATTATATTATATATATATATATATATATATATATATAATATATATATATATATATATATATATATATATATATTATATTATATATATATATATATATATATATATATATATATATATATATATATATATATATATATATATATATATATATTATATATATATATATATATATATATATATATATATATATATATATATATATATATATATATATATATATATATATATATATATATATATATATATATATATATATATATATAATATATATATATATATATATATATATATATATATATATATATATATATATATATATATATATATATATATATATATTATATATATATATATATATATATATATATATGGGATTACCCCAAATCGTCGACAGGAAAAGTAATCGACAGGTCAAAGGGCCGACACTTTTGAAAAAAACATTAACAAAATTTTCTCACTTGTCCAAAACGTCGACAACTTTTTTTTGGTAAGGTCAAAGGGCCGACAACTTTTTTTTATAACTTGTCCAAATCGTCGACACTATAAATCGATATCGATTAATCGAAAGATATATATCATCATCACTCACATCAAATGATCGTGTGCCATGCATCTACTAAAATAATATATTAAAAATAAAAAAAATCTATTCATAATTATTATAATAATAAAATTTAAATATAGGCTTACGTATCGATTGTATCGAAATAAAAAAAAATACGATGTTGGTCAAACAGCCGACACATTTTTTTTCACATGTGTACAAAACGTCGACACGTTGAAATTGAAAAGAAAAGTGATCGACACATTTTTTTCAAAAGTGTCGGCCCTTTGACCTGTCGACTACTTTTCCTGTCGACGATTTGGGTATAGCGCATAATATTATAATAATATATATTAATATATATATAATATATATATATATATATATATATATATATATATATATATATATATATATATATATATATATATATATATATATATATATATATGAGAGCATGGAATGTGTTGGTAGTTAATTAAGAAATACTTTGTTATAAACAATCGAAAAAGAACAAAATCTGGAGGTATTAATTATTTAATGTATTAATTAGCTTGGTTTTTATTTACCTTTGTTACTCCTATTTATTGATACTACCATAGTCTTGAAGATGATTTGATTGGCATGGATTAAGGCATAAATTGATGTTAGAAAATTTTAGCTTATCTTTTCCCTTAATAAGGAAGACAGATACGCACATTCAATTTGGCATCGTAAAAAAAATTCCTTGTTTTAATCATAATTAATCTTTAATCATTGTTTTGTTGTTTCTTTCTTTCTTTCCCTTTTCTCAAATCCATTTTCCATTTGTCTTTCGTTTCTCAATACCTTTTACATGTTCTCTCTCTCTCTCTCTCTCTCTCTCTCTCTCTCTCTCTCTCTCTCTCTCTCTCTCTCTCTCTCTCTCTCTCTCTCTCTCTCTCTCTCTCTCTCTCTCTCTCTCCCTAGTCTTATTTCTTTCAACTCCATTTAATTAAATTTTTCCCGCTTTCCTTGAGAAAAAAATGGGAAAATTGAAAGTGTAAATAATTTCGTTTTCTAATATTTAGACTTATCTGTAAAAGGAGCTTTTAGTTTTTTTCATTTTTGTCGTTCCCAAATGTAAATTTCGTTCCTTAAATAAAAACAATTTTTGAAATAAACATTTCGTAATTTTTTTCCTTTTTCATTTTATGTTTAAGAAAAATGCTTCTACAATAATCCTATGGTATTAGATCCTATTATACTCATATACATTCACACAAACTAACACACACACACACACACACACACACACACACACATATATATATATATATATATATATATATATATATATATATATATATATATATATATATATATATATATATATATATATATATATATATATATATATATATATATATATTATATATATATATATATATATATATATATATATATATATATATATATATATATATATATATATATATATTATATATAATATATATATATATATATATATATATATATATATATATATATATATATATTTCAAATTATTTATTATCTGATTATCTGCATCTTCTTCTGAAGCACAAATTAATCGTTAAATGTTTTAAATATTATTAATGTTTTCTTTTCCCAAGATATTTTTCTTGGAAGATTTACATTATTTTCCTCCATTCCTCTTAATAAAAATTTCATAAGTTGTTTCTTGCTCTGAAACTTCTTCGAATTTCTTTTTATTTCAACAAGAATTTTGCTATTTATTAGATTGGATGTGTTGTTTGTCTTTTGGAGTCAATGTTATTTATTGTTATATATATATATATATATATATATATATATATATATATATATATATATATATATATATATATATATATATATATATATATATATATATATATATATATATTTATACAATACACCATTTCCCGCATGATGCAGGGTGGAGTCAATTGCAGAAATTTAACATTCCTGCAATTGTACATGGGAATAAAACGGGGTTGAAAGGGTTCCCAGTCCTTAAAACCATGCAAAGAACTAATCTTCATTTGACTCGACTGCGACGAAATCATCATTCATTATTGACCAATTCTTTTTTTCTTTTAAATATCTAATTTTCCATTAATTGTCGAAAGTACTTTGCACCGAAATATATGTTGCTTCACAATTATTTTTTTTTTTTGAATTTCTTTAAATTTACTATTTAAAAAAAACACTGAAATACTAAAACGAAATATTAAATTTTTGTTTTACTTTTGATCAGTTCTCGCAAAACTCCACAAACTCTGAAACTTCAGGGAGAAGATCATGAAGCTTCGTATTCAGTAGCCTTCTCTTTTCCTCTCTTCTCTTTTCTTCTCTCTCTCTCTTCTCTCTCTCCTCTCCTCTCTTCTCTACTCTTTTCTTTTCTTCTCTTCTCCACTCCTCTTCTCTTCTCTTCTCTTCTGACTTCCTTATGATGTTCCTATCTTTTCTTCGTCCCATCTGCTTCCAAGCACATCCTCTATCGACGGCAGCCGAATCATATATATATATATATATATATATATATATATATATATATATATATATATATATATATATATATATATATATATATATATATATATATATATATTTTTTTTTTTTTTAAAAAATAAAATAAAAAATGAAATGTCTTTCAACAATCTATAATTGTCTAACCACATTGGGATTTTATTCTTTATTTTATTGAATACTAATTTTATGTATAGGAAACTGACCGAATTCTTATGTGTTTGGAATAAATTTGAGTCTAAGGTTAAAAAACTTATTTAAACTGTTTTAGCATATTCTAACTCCCTTCATGCTTGCGCTCTACACTCTCACATTGTTTATGGGTAAAACAACAGCAGGTGCTCGATTATGTTGACCTCTTGCGTTCTACCAGAGTTTCGAGGCAAAAGTAGGACAACTTCTAATTCAAAAAAAAAAAAAAAAAAAAAAAAAAAAAAAAGGAAATTTGAGAGATGACAGATTGGAAAGTGCGTGCGTTTACGTTTATGGTATACCACATTATTCCTAATCCAAATTTTTCAATGGAATTCCTTCAATTCATATGTTTTCTTTTTGTACTTAATATTCTTTTCTTAAAAGCCTGTATGAAAAATACTCCTGAAAGGTTTGTGTTTGGGTGAGTTTGAGACCATGAGATTGTCTCCTTTGTCTCACTTCATATATATATATATATATATATATATATATATATATATATATATATATATATATATATATATATATATATATATATATATATATATATATATATATATATATATATATAGCATCGAAGTTTAAAGTTTGCCATAGGGGAATCGAACCAGGGCCCTTTTGCACAAAAGCATAGAGTTTTACCACTACACTACTGGTGGTTCGAAAGAGGCAGCGTGAACCGGACTCAAACCCCTTTTACACTCGCAAACTAAACTGGTAGGTTAATAATTAAAGTCTTATAACGTAGTGGTAAAACTCTATGACTTTCTGCTATAGGGCCCGGGTTCAATTCCCCTATAGCAAATTTTAAACTTCGATGTTTAATGTATTTGATCAAAGAGTGGGCTAGCAGACTTTAATTATTGAACTATATATATATATATATATATATATATATATATATATATATATATATATATATATATATATATATATATATATATATATATATATATATATATATATATATATATATATATATCGTTAAAAAAGCTTGATGCATAAAAACAGTATCTATGGACCATTTCTAAGGGAAAAAATGACAGTTTAGGATCGTATATTCCGTAAGTGTCTGTTATATATGTTTGTTGCATCGTCGAAGATTTTGGCTACGAGTTTCAATAACCACAAATTGATTCAACAATAGAATTACTGTAAACAATCCTATTATTTCTGATAAAAATAAATTACCTTCGTTTATATTACGACTATGATGATAGTCAAGATGGCTGAGAAGAAAATAGAAAAAGGCATATATATATAAATATATATATATATATATATATATATATATATATATATATATATATATATATATATATATATATATATATATATATATATATATATATATATATATATATATATATATATATATATATATATATATATATATATATATATATATATATATATATATTATATATAAATCAATGATTATCATTTTGATTGCATTCTGTATTTAATGTCAATATAATTTTCTTATTATTATGCTATATTCATTCTTAGCCATCCTTTTTATAATTAAAATAAAGCTCAAAAGGAGCAATTCCATCTACAACAATATATAAACGGTTATATTTATACTGTGGTCAGTGAGTTCATATATATATATATATATATATATATATATATATATATATATATATATATATATATATATATATATATATATATATATATATATATATATATATATATATATATATATATATATATATATATATATATATATATATATATATATATATATATATATATATATATATATATATATATATATATATATATATATATATATATATATATATATATATATATATATATATATATATATATATATATATATATATATATATATATATATATATATATATATATATATATATATATATATATATATATATATATATATATATATATATATATATATATATATATATATATATATATATATATATATATATATATATATATATATATATATATATATATATATATATATATATATATATATATATATATATATAGTATATATATATACTTATTATATTAAATGTCTCCCTTTCATGATTGTAAACGATTGCATTAAATTTTTTAATAAATGGTAATCGGAATAAAAGTTCTTTTTAATTTGTGATAAAATAATAAACCTTAATTAGGAATGGTCCAAATCTTGTCCTGGGAATTAGTTGTAAAATTCTCAAAGCTAAAATTTCATACACAATTTTTATTCTTTATAAATAATGTGAAAAAGATTAAAAAACTTCAAAATTAAAAAAATATATATATATATATATATATATATATATATATATATATATATATATATATATATATATATATATATATATATATATATATATATATATATATATATATATATATATATATATATATATATATATATATATATATATAAACTTAACA
This sequence comes from Armadillidium nasatum, assembly GCA_009176605.1. Classification (NCBI taxonomy): domain Eukaryota; kingdom Metazoa; phylum Arthropoda; class Malacostraca; order Isopoda; family Armadillidiidae; genus Armadillidium; species Armadillidium nasatum. Next base: position 18,786 of record SEYY01003582.1, read on the forward strand.
AATTTTTTTTTTATAAATTAGCAAGAGAATTTATATCAGTATTTTATATTTAAAATGTAATGATTTAAAACAATAACATGTTAATTTCAAAATATTATTATGTTATATTTCCAATGCAAATAACATTGAATAATTTCAAATTATTACTTTTCCGAGAAAAAAGTTAATTTATTATTTAATTACAAGAAATTCTTTAAAGATAATTTGCTCTATCTCATAACGTATCTCATCTTAACATTCCCAGCGCTCGCTTCATGGAGAGATAGAAAATGAGTCATCAATTTCCGATAGTAGCTTTTTTTTTTTTTTTGTTTGCGAATTTTAAATTGAACGTTCGTTCATCCTCACTGAGTCTCTTCTGTGTACGTGTAATTTGAATTTTATATTTGGCAATCATGTTTTACATCTTATTTAGTAATATCTCTCTCTTCCTAAATGTAATTGCACATTCATTTCTATTGTCAAGAAGAGCGCGTTCTTCATAAATGGAGAAAGCTTCATGTTTGACAGCAGTTAACACAAATTATTAAAATTAAAGTTTCTTTCCTTTTAACTTGGTTTTTCAATTTGAGGTCAAGGTTTCCTAATTTTCTTTTTTCCTTTCGATTTCTCATTTTCCATTCCTACCTATGTGAAGTGCCGAAAAGAGAACTACAACACTCTTCAAACGATCTCATTTTAACAGCAATGAAAAAGGCCTTTTCAATCCACACATTTTTATACAGAACGTGATAAGATAGCTAAATGAAAAAGCACATCTAAAGAATATTCAGATATTCAGAATAAAAATCTAAATAACAAAAATATAAATTTTAAACGATACAAAGCATAAAAGATAGAAATACTTAACTTTCATAACAAATCTTTAAGAATACTCAGAACTTGAGGTTCTCCTCACATTCTTACGTTAAAGTAGGAGTATTAATTGGATAATTTTTATCAAGATTTATATTGTGAAGTCCCCAATTTCTGACAGATGAATTGAATTACATTAGAAATTGGAAGCTGTCTTAAGTGTCAAATATATTTTGCAAATAAGTAAAAATCAACGAAGTAAAAGTGTTATATTTCCAATGCAAATAACATTTTTAATTTAGAAAACGTACAGGTTTATTCTAGTTCATTTAAAAGATTCAAAAAATAAAAGCTGCTTACCTAAACCCATTCGTTTTGTTCCTAATACATTAAAGAAAGTAACATAAGCATTGGTTAGGA